>JBBPBQ010020321.1:3722119-3739346 GCA_037974755.1 Cicer yamashitae | reverse complement strand
AAAAAAAAAAAAAAAAAAAAAAAAAAAGTCTATGATAGGTCGTAGGCCAGACTCAGAACTAAAAAAATTAATCGTAGGCCAAACTTAGGCCTTTCAAAGTCTAGTCTGGCTTATTCCCACCTCTAACTGTGTCATTCGAAACAGAGTAAATATTTCAGTCATATATATATATGAAGAGATATTATCTTAGATTACAATTATCTAACAAAATATTTCATCGTATGATTAGTTTTTTTACGGTAGATTGAAACTCCTTTCTATGTCTCTTTCTAAAAGATATGCTTAAACATGTTCTAAATTTTTTTTCAATTTTATTGTGTTTTTTTACTGTGGTTCTTGAAACTCTTCAATAACAAACTAGACAAAATGCTTATGCTTCAATAAGGTAGAGTGAATAAATTACTAAGAAGAGTCAATATACTAATATTGAAACTTATCTTG
Source organism: Cicer yamashitae (assembly GCA_037974755.1). Lineage (NCBI taxonomy): Eukaryota > Viridiplantae > Streptophyta > Magnoliopsida > Fabales > Fabaceae > Cicer > Cicer yamashitae. Next base: position 3,738,905 of record JBBPBQ010020321.1, on the reverse strand, counting down.
TGATAGAAAGAAATATTAGTTGATACAATAGAATTGTTAGTGCAAATTAATGGAAACACAACCACAAAAATTAATAAGTTGATGCATGTTGATTAGTAATAAACAAACTATTTGGACTACAACATAAAAAATAAAAATAGTGTCTAAATGACGGCCATTAGAGTGATATTTTTGTATGTTAGGATTTGTTCCTTAGGTTAATGATATCTTTTTGTATTACAATTTATTTTTATATATAATATAAAGCGGTGAATAAAAGTTTTGATTGATGTTTCTCTACATATAATGTATGAAAAAAAAACACACAAAATCCAACACATAAGTGGTGTGTTTTTGGAAAAATTTATACTTTTCAATTTCTACGTAATGATTTTATTGTGATTTTATCACACTAAGAGTCTATTCAAATGTATATTTAAAATATTGGTAATAAATAATTGAAATCAGACCAAACTATCTTATAAAATCCTCAAGAATTAGTTCTTTTTTCCGGTAGTATTTAATTTTGCTAATTAAAAAAATTAACTATTACTCCTTGCAAGGATCGTGAAATGATTGGGTTAGAAGTATATATACTTAAAAAACTGATAGGAACGATACGATGTACATTGCAAGATTCAGAGAGAAAGAAAATTGAAGAACAATACTGGTAATGTTGTTTTTGATGAATTTACAATCTAAAGAGGTACATTGCAATACTTATTTTTTTATTTATTAAATTGCAATACTTTTTAAATGTACTCTACAAATTATTATAAATATTTTTTATCAGAAAAGATATTATAAATAATTTACCGTTTTATTTGATTTTAGAAAATAAAATACTCTTAGGATTTTCCAGCTGTAAAAAAAAAAACTTATGATTTTTCAGCTGTCAAAAAAAATTAATTTAACGGTAATAAATAGGATCAAGCCACTTAACTTGAGCTAACATTGGGCTTCAAGTTGCCCCCATAAGGAGCAAAATTTCACTGATTTATCTTCTTTATTGAATTTCAATGAATCTGTAGTAGCTGATCGTTGAATCGCCGATACGCATTCGATTCCTCACCTGTGCGAGTGCATATTTTCATCTGAATTCAAGATTCGATGAATCTGTATCTCTTTTTCTGAATTCAAGTTTGCATTCAGGTTTCAATCTTTCCGAATTTTGATTTGAATTCTTTATAATTGTTTCGACTCGTGGCATCTTGTATTTGGCGTCAATGTTTTTTAGGCAACTTTTTTCTGTTTCCTTTGCGACGGTGACATCCCGTTCTTCATGTTCAGTTCCATCAATCTTGATTATTCAAATGCTAGAAATCTGATCCATGAATCTTGATTATTCAAACCCTAGAAATCTTATTTAAATTCAAGTTTCTGCTGTCCATGGTTTGCCTCGATTCCGAAGAGAGAGATGTAGATACGATCAAAAATAATATAAAGCTTCTAGCTCTTCTGAATTTGATATATGGTTCATCTCTCTCTCTCCATTTTCAATCCACTCTCCTTTAGATTTCTGATGTATCGATTCTTTTCTGATGTGTAATCTTGATGATTCTTGATTATTCATGTCTAAGAAGGTTGGTAAAAATTGAAAAGTTTCCATATGTATACTTAAGACAAGTTAGTTGCTATGATAGATGACCCAAAATTTAATGAATTACTGACTCTAAATGTGGCTTAGAATATGAATTTTTATTTTTATGAAATTGATATAGTATGCTGAGATGGATTATTGACCCAAAAATGTGACTTGCAATATGAATTTTGTATTCATATGAAATTGAGATGTATGCTTGGATGACCCTAAATTTAATCATGAGATAGATACTTGATCCAAAATGTGACTTGCAATATGTATGTTTTATTCATATGAAATTGAGATTGTATGCTTGGATGACCATAGATTTAATCGTGAGATGGATTCTAGACTCAAAAATGTGGCTTGCAATATGAATCTTGTATTCATATGAAATTCGGATGTATACTTGGATGACCTTAAATTTAATCATGAGATAGATACTTGACCCAAAATGTGACTTTCAATATGACGTTTTTATTCATATGAAATTGAGATTCAATGACCCTAAATTTAATCACGTGATGGATTCTAGACCCAAAAAATGTGGCTTGCAATATGAATCTTGAATTCATATGAAATCTGGATGTATTCTTGGATGACCCTAAATTTAATCACGAGAAAGATACTTGACCCAAAATGTGGCTTTCAATATGAAGTTTGTATTCATATGAAATTGAGATTGGATGACCCTAAATTTAATCACGAGATGGATTCTAGAACCAAAAAATGTGGCTTGCAATATGAATCTTGAATTCATATGAAATCTGGATGTATTCTTGGATGACCCTAAATTTAATCACGATATAGATTATTGGCCCAAAATGTTGCTTTCTATATGAAGTTTTTATTCATATGAAATTGAGATTGGATGACCCTAAATTTAATCACGAGATGGATTCTAGATCCAAAAATGTGGCTTGCAATATGAATCGTGAATTCATATGAAATTTGGATGTATACATGGATGACTCTAAATTTAATCACGAGATAGATACTTGACCCAAAATGTGGTTTTCATTATGAAGTTTGTATTCATATGAAATTGAGATTGGATGACCCTAAATTTATATAAAGTTTTTGGATTCTAGACTCAAAAATGTGGCTTGCAATATGAATCTTGTATTCAAATGAAATTTAGATGTATACTTGGATGACCCTAAATTTAATCACAAGATAGATACTTGACCCAAAATGTGGCTTTCAATATGAAGTTTTTATTCATATGAAATTGAGATTGGATGACCCTAAATTTAATCACGAGATGAATTTTTGACCCAAAAATGCGGCTTGAAATATGAAATTGGGATATAGGCTTGGTTGACCACAAATCTAATCAAGAGATACATACTTGACCCAAAATGTGGCTAGTAATATGAATTTTGTATTCATATGAATTTGAGATTCTATGCTTGGATGACCCTAAATTTAATCACGAAATGGATTCTTGACCCAAAAATTTGGCTTGCAATATGAATTTTGTATTCATATGAAATTAGGATGTATGCTTGGATGACCTTAAATTTAATCACGAGATAGATGTTTGACCATAATGTGGCTTGCAATATGAAGTTTTTATTTATATGTGACTCTAAATGATACGAAATTTGATAAATTGTGAAGATGATATTGTGCCTCAACAAACATTGGATCCAAATTTGATATTTGTACCTAAATGACTGTAATTTAATAAATTGGGATGACAGTTGTGCCTTGATAACCATTTATGCCCAAATATGATATTTGAGCTTAGATGACCCTATATTCGATAAATTGAGATTATGGTATTGTACCTTGGTGGTCTTAGATGCGAAATTTGATATTTTAGCCTATGTGATCCTAAATGCGTTAAATTAGGATGATGGTGTTGCGCCTTGATGACTTTGAGTGCAAAATATGATAAATTTGAATGATGGTTTTATGCCTAGAAGACTCTGCATGCCAGATATGGTATTTGAGCCTAGATGATCTTATATTCCATAAATTGAAATGATGGTGTAGTGCCTTGATGATCTTTGATCCAATATTTCATATTTGAGCAGAGATGATTCTTAATTCATAAAATTAGGATGATGGTGTTGTGACGCGATGACCTTGGATACAAAACTGATTTGAGCTAGATGGTCTTAAATTCGATAAATTGAAGTGATTGTAAATTTCTTCGATAATATCGGATACAAATTTGATATTTGAGTTTAGATTGTCTTAAATTTAATAAATTAGAATGATAGTGTTGCACCTCGATATTGGATGCAAAATATAATTTTGTGCCTAGATATTTTAAATTTGATAAATTGATATTATGGTTTGGTGTCTTGATAACCTTGGATGCAAATTTGACTTTTGAGCTTAAATGATATGAAATTTGATAAACTGGTGTAGTTCTTAAGGAAGAGAGGATTGGCTAACTGAAGACTTTGTTCGATTGCTCCTTTATGAAAAAACTTCTGAATTGAAGAAAAAAAGATATTGTTTTGAAATTGCAACTTAGAAGTTTCTTTGGTTAGGGGTTGCTTCTATATGGAATTTTATGTTAGAGAATCTCATATTTTTCCTTAATGGTCCACTTGTTGCTATTGTTGATCAAGGTATTTCAGAATTTGAGATTACAGAAGGAAAAAGATCTGAGAGATTTTGTGGATGTTTTACCTTATTCGGAGACTTGAACTTATCTATAACTAGATTGGCATTTATTTGAGTTTCTTGAATCTATCTCTTTGTCTTGGCAGAAATGATGTTCAATGCTTTTCTAGTCATTCTATTTATATAGATTATCATAAATGCGAGCTTCCGTTTTTTGCTTCTGCAATTGTTAAAAATGAAAATTTCCTGTTACTGAAACTGTTTTAAGATTTTAAAAACCATCACTATATGCATCTGTAAAATAGAGATTTAAATATTGATATTTTGAGTACTTGTGAAATTTGTTTACCCTTCTTGCATGGATTCATACTTGATGAAGAACGTTTTAACTAACTTACAAGTTAAATTAGGAGAGGAATGCAAAAAAGGACATCAAATTGGCTTTTTTTTAGTTTTCAGACCGATTATATATGCTGTCACAAGTCCAAATTATTGTGAGTGATGTAATCTATTCAATCTTTTATTCTATCACTTTTAACTGTCTGTTGATTTTTACATCCATAGGCCCAGGGTAGCTGATGCTAATGCACATTGGTGATTATTTTCTTTTGGCCCAGCATTCCCCTTTTGATCTTTCAACATTGTTTGAAGCGTAGCATCAAATAGTGAAGGAGTTCTTTTCAGATAAGTATAAATGTTTGGCAACAAAGTATTTCTAACCTACAAAAGAAAACGGCTCTCGCAAAGTAGTAGTTTCATCCGTGGAAATTGTTGCCAAAATTCTGTTGGTGAAGATGTCCATAATTGTTCTTTATCTACACAAGTTAAACATGAAGAAAAATCAACGGTGAGATTGTAATGCAACTTCTGATTTCTTTCATCTGTTAGGATAACTTTTGTTGGTTTGGCGTGGATTGGATTAATTGCTTGTTATATAAAAAGCTCTTATGAATATATGATGAAGCGCTTACTCATCTTTCTACCCGTATATTTCATAGGATTCTAGTGATGGAAAAAAGCGGTGCTCTGGATGCATCAAACAGCCAGATCATTCATCACCGCTTCCAGTTCAAAAGCAAGGTGGCCTGGAAGCAATGGAGCTTGGAAATTGTGATGAAACAGAGATGATAATTACTACGAAGGAATCGTTTTTAACAAGATATCCATGTGAGGATAACTCTAAGAAGGATGTTGGTGAATCACCCTCAATAAAGAAGGCTTCACAGGATGGTTGTGACACACATAAAAATTCTGGTATAGAATGCGACAGTGGTTCTAATGAAAAAAATATTTCCCTCACAATTGAATTGGATGCTGGGAATGATTTCAATTTAATCAACTCAGAGACACCAATTACAAGAGAATTCGGTGCTGCATGTGGACAAAACAGATTTTTTTTATCATAAGACAAAACAGAATTTGAAAAGGGTGGTATTGATAAATACTTTATATGCACTTCTAGACCTAGTTGTCAAAGGCTCACTTAAAGTCATCCGAAGATGGAAATTATAGAAAGGAGGTGTTGGTTACAAGGGAGGGACCAAAGGTTAGTATTGAGAAGACTATTGTGTGTTTCTCAAAAAATTTTGACAGGAATCTTAGAACTGTGTTGAGTGGAACGCTGGGCTTTCAAAGTACAGAGGATTTGGGGAAGTATCTTGGGGTTCCTTTTTTGCGTAACAATAGTAAAAGAGGTACCTATAAGTTTCTAATGTATAAGATTTGTCAAAGACTTAGTAACTGGAAGACAAATAGTCTCTCCCTTGTTGGTAGAGTAGTAACCCTTGCCCAGTCGGTAATCTGAGCCATGCCCTCCTATGTCATGCAAGCGGCTTATCTTCCAAGAGCTCTTTGTGATGATATTGATAAAAAATGTAGGGACTTTGTTTGGGGAGACACATCGGAGCGTAGAACTTGTCATCTAGCTTTTTGTGAGGCTATTTGTGTGCCTAAGAATAGTGGTGGCTTAGGTCTTTGATCTGCTCAGAATATGAATATGGCGTCTATGATGAAAGCGGGTTGGAATCTGTGTCACAGAAGTAACGATTTGTGGGTAAGAACCATCAAATCCAAGTATAGGTGCGGCCATGACATTATGCCTAGAATCAATTGCAAGAGAGTTGGATCCAACTTTTGGCAAGGAATCTGCAAGGGATGGGAGAATGCCAATGCAAATATCATTTGGAGAGTGGGGGATGGAGCTAGAGTGAATTTCTGGACTGACCATTGGGTCCCAAATGTGGGGAATCCTGTGGATGTGGCCTTAATCAGCGTGTTGAGGGTGAATGGGATGTGGTCAAGCTAAGGAAGCAACTGCTCAAACTGTTATTAACTCCCTTCTAACTATTCCTCCTCCGAGCTGCACTGATGAGAAGGATTGAATAGCTTGGAAATGTGTAAATGATGGAACCTTTTCTTCTGCTCAAGCCTATAAGTCTCTCATGCCAGTGAGTAATCTGAATTCTAATTCTGTAATCCCTCTGATTTGGCGTTGGAAAGGGCCAGAAAGAATTAAGTTACTTTTGTGGAAGATTGCAAAAGGAATTCTAATGACGAGTGCGAAGATGAAACAATGAGCTATGACTGATAATGACTTGTGCCCAATATGCAAGTTAGCCCCCCGAAACATTGCTACATGCCTTCAGAGATTGTGTACATGTTATGCTGATTTGGAGATTTTACAGGTTGGTTGATAATGACTCAATGTTCCTGGATTCTAATTTGGAGGATTGGATTAGGTACAATTTCACCTGCACAGGAAATTCAGCTCAGGGTGAGAATTGGTATACTGTTTTTGCTGCTGTCTTGGATAAAATTTGGTGCAGTAGCAATGAGCTAGTCTTCATGGCTATCATCCCTAATACCATAATCTTCTTTTCCAAATCTACTACCTGGATGAGGACATTAGAAGGTCTAGAGAGGAGGCGATTGTCATTAATGTTGGCGGCTTGAATAGGTCCAACAACTCTATCTCGTACTGGTCTGCTCCGGAGGAAGGAGTCATGAAGATCAACTGTGATGCTGCAATGTGACAACTAGGTAGTTTTGCAGTTTGCAGGTTCAGGTGGTTTAGCGCGCGATCAACCAGGAAGTTCTTGTGGGGCTATGCTGGAAGTGTGGGGATTTTCTCTGTGGTACAGGCTGAATTATGGGCTGTGTTCAGGGGACTGCAAATAGCAGGCTGTTTTTATGAAAGAAACCAAATGCAGGCTGTTGTGGAATCAGACTCTCTCATAGCAGTAGACCTATTGAAGAAGGGATGTTGTCCTACTCATCCTAGTGCTGTTTTAGTGGCTATAATTAAAGAAATGGCAGAGGCCATGGAGTTTATCTATTTTGTGTATGTTCCTAGGAAAGCAAATTCATCTGCAGATTGTTTAGCAAAACATGGTTTAGCCTTGGGAGGGAATGGAGAAATCTATTGTACTGCTCCTGGGTTTCTGTTGAACTTCCTTATGGAAGATGTAATGAATATGGCTAACTATTATTTCTTAGTTGGGGTGTTGCCCCTAACTATTATTTCTTAGTTGGGGTGTTTCCCCTAACTATTCACCAAAAAAATAGTTACAGGGTGGGAAAGAAAGGAAAGTTTGTTATATGGGGAGAGGATAGAATAATGAACCAAATCATTTTTTATTTGTTAAGATTTATTTAGATCTTGATCGTAACTTTGTTTACGAAAAAATCATTATAAATTTATTGGTGTTTATTATACATAAAGAACTAATTTCAATTGACAAAAATACATCTATAGTCTTTTTAAGTTTAACTCAATTTCCGCTTAAATCTTTTAATTTTATTTTATTCTAATTTGGTTCTTAAGTTACATTATGTTTGCATCATTAGTCATTTATCTCAATTTAGACAACAATTAGTTCAATTGAGAGCTTTTGAAGATTTGAAACTCTACCAAATACTGCAATAATATGTTCCTCATACTAATTATTCATAAAACATTCATTAAATCTTATAAATAGTATATATTTCTTGATTTTCTTTACAACAATTTAAATATGTATAGCCTTAAAAACAAGGTAATAAAGTTCTATCCATATGATCTAATGGCTTTAACTTTTTTCACGTGCAAAGTAGCTTGGACAGTCAACTTGTTTTGACTAAATCTTAACATTTCATGACAATAATTCAAGAAAAATTTCAAACTTAAAAGATTGTATGCGTAATTTAATAACTTTTAAAGCCTAATGGTACAAACGAATATAACTTAATGGATCGAATTAGAAAAAAAATAAACTTAAAAGATCTTAGTAAAAATTGAATTAAACTTAAAACAACTAAATGTGTATTTCTACGAATTTCAATTTATAACATGTTTCAGGCTTCTAACGCACTTCCACTGAACTCTCCAAAGAATATCTTTAGGCTTAACAAATGATACTAGTGCAATTTCTTACTTTTTCAAATACATATTTAGTGCAATTTCTTACTTTTTCAAAAACATATTTATACGACGAACAATTATTTTTAAAAAATACTCAATTATTGTAAGATTCGCTTACTTTAATATTTATTTTTCTACAATTATTTGTGGAAAGTGTATTTAACAAGCAATTGCACTAGTATCACTCAAGCATCCAGCTATGAAACAGAACAAGAATCTTGAGAGGAAAGCTTTATGCTAGCTATCCTTACAAAATGGAATCCACATTCTTATAAGATGCCAGATTTATACCAGATTCTTTGTGCCTTTCATAACAGAAGAATCAAATTAGCAGAAAACCCAACTTTTCCATTGGCTAGAAATATAACCGAAACTGAGGAGGTGGTATCATGCCCAACAAGTTCAATAGACCTCTGTGTGAAGGGGTGTACTGGAAAAATCTCTCATTAACCAATTTTGGAAGATTGAATTAAGCCCAAAGCCTTAAGACTCCTGCCAAATGCAATAATGGAACAGTGCTTTTTTCTCTCAAATAAATACTAACCATTTAAGATCCTTAAAAGATTCAGTTGAAATATTAAATTAACATTCATTCAGAATAAAGTCACATCAGCTCCTACGTTTACAAGTTGGTAATCTAAAAAACATGCAACATTCACCTACAACATTTTCTACAGCTCATTACATGGTTTGGACAAGATTATCTAACAGAAAATACATTCTTCAAATCTTCAAGCTGGCACGGTGATCGTCAGATATAGTCTCTTCGGAAGATGTGTCGCTATCAATAACAATCAAGTCATCTTGTTTGCTGACATGATGTTCCAGAGACTTGTTCATTTTCAGCATCCCATATTTTCTTCTTGAATAAGTTGAATAGTGAGGAGCATCATTGGACATATAAAAATCATTTTTCTTCAAACCACTCAACTGATTTTGAGGCAGAAAAGCATCAAAGCAATGCTCTGCAGGCCCCATCATCTCTGGATGAGAACTCAATGAAACAGTTGCAGATAAATTTGGCTCTACAGACATTGGAGGAGTATTGATTGCTTCTCTGAGCCAATGTGGCAAATTATTCTTTGTAGTGGAACAATTAAATGGATAATCATTTGAATAAGAATTTTCCATGGAAATATTCAAGTTTCCTGGAGAACTGAAAAATCCCAAATCATACTTATCTATGTTGTTGTTGTTGTAAAAAGTTCTCCTGGAATGAATAGTTGGCCCGGGACTGTGTGCGGCAGTGTTACTTAAATGAAATGATCTGGCAAGAGATTTCTTCAAGGGATTGCTTTCCCTATAAGAAAATAAATTTTCATGTGATAGATTAGTCTCGTCCATTGTATTTTGTCTCCAAGGACCTGATTTAAGATCTAAGAAGCAAAAGTTTCGTTGCAATGCTGCGGCTGCAGCCGCCCTTTCTGCATTTGGATGCATGAAGTGTGGAACACTGATATCTTTCAGAAGTTTTAATTGTTCCTCCTCCCACCTCTCAGCAAGGTCCCATGGTACCCTTATCGGTGAAAACCGTAATCTTGGATCCCTGAGCATAGCATCCCAATTGCCCCTACCATGTCTCCTCACACCGATCCAGAGATAATCCAACTCCTCTTCAGACCACATTATAGGGTGTGGCTTGAAATTTTCTTGAAAGTTTCCTCTTTCATTAAAAGCTCTTGTTTTGTTTACAATGTTGTCAAGAACTACCCTGTGCCTGAGAAGCAATGGTTTCCGGTTCGTTGAAGACTGACCTAATCCATCTTGGACATTGTCTCTTGTTCCAATGGTTGAATTAAGTAAAGGCAATGTAAGCAAACAATTAGTGGAATCACAACCTCCAGTCTCAAGCTCCATGGGTGGAGACAAACCCAATGAAAGAGAAATGATTGGCACGTGTTTTGGTTGATTAGTTATAGTTTGTTGAACATTCATTCTTTCATCCAACATCATGCAACCACCTGACTGAGATTGAGTAATACTTGAGCCGACATCATCAATAGCCATTCGTTCTGAAATCGGCTGGTTATTAAAGAGGGACAGAGAACAACATATCAATAATGGGCAATGCTATCATCTTGAAAATGCAATATATAAAATAAACTTATGTAAAGAAGAAAAGGATGAGAGATGCTACACATGGGAAGCAAGACTGACAACACACAAACCATTTTAAAAAAAAAAATGAAAACTATCATCCTTGAGGTCAAAGATGTGAAAGAATTTTTCTGTACCTTCGTATTGCTGGAATTTAAAAATTCCAATTGAGTAACTTGATTTTCGACAATGGCCGACCTACTGCTTGTAGAGTCAGATTTGGCAACAAGAGTTTGCATCCCCACGTGAAGGGAATGCTTATCAGCACCCAGGTTCAATTCAACAGCATGCACTTCTGTACCATGGAAATATGCAAAAATGAATGTAAAAGCTTTACAGAACAAAACATCAGATTCATCATTTCCACGTTGAAGATTAAATGACCAATAATACCTGCAGAGTTAGCAGGCATGTTAGACTGAGGTTGGTGCCTGCCAATTTTATTCATGTCATTGCACATGACATTTTGAATCGCTTCTTTCACAGAGCGTTGAGACTCCTCTAGTTCCTGGTCAGCAATCGTGGAAGCGGGATGGAGATCTCTAGAATCAACATTGATAGAGATTCCTTGGCAATCCTTATTAAGATGTTGGGCTTCCTTGTGTATCAGAGACCTCTGGCTTGGAACTTCTGTTCCAGCCATATGAGAGTCGGTTTTGACTACGTCTTCCTTATGGTACAGCTGCTCTCTCATGTGTGTCATACTGTTAGAATGAATACATTCATATATGCAATTATTTTCAGTTTTTCACTGCCAACTATGATTTTTCTATTAGATTTAGAATATGTAAAAACTTGAAGAGTATATTGAGTTTGACGAAAATATACCACGTTTCAGAAAAAACTCCACTAGTACATGGAGTGTCCACATTTCTCACCTGTCATAAAATAAGAAGCTACTGTGATTTGCATTAGGCCTATGATCAATTAATTGATCGTCGACAAGTAAATTTGAAACTTTGTCATGAATTTATGCTCTTCTTGACTTTGAATCTAATTTTAAACTACTTGGAATTTTGAGTAACAAATTATAAGGTTTAAGAGAATCACCAGGAAGCCATACTTTTTCTTGAGTCTGATAAAGATCCCCTCTCTCAGAAAGCTCTGCTGATTGATTAAGGTCCGTTAGAAAAACCATAGAACAGCTTCTACAAGATGTATCATCTAGTGTTTGATTCAACGGCCTCCCTCCTTCCGAAAGCTCCACTGGTTGATTAAGGTCCGGTACATTATTTACAGGACACTCATCACAAGATGATTCGTCACCAGAAGAGAGATTAGCATTTGCAAGCATGCTCCACTTGGTTAGCACTGGAATGTTTTCTTTCTCGTGTGACAAACTGCTTTTCTTATCAGTCCCATCTTTACACTTTTTCCTTTTATAACATCGATAGGTTATTAATGGACTGGTCAAGTTGGTCTGCGTTACCTTTTTTCCAGATTGGTTCCCGCAATTATCTTTGGAGGGTAACTCAGTAAATCTATATGTTGACTTATTCAAAACAAGAGATTCATCGCCACATGCAGCACCGAATTCTCTTGTAATTGGTGTCTCTGAGTTGATTAAATTGAAATCATTCCCAGCATCCAATTCAATTGTGAGGGAAATATTTTTTTCATTAGAACCACTGTCGCATTCTATACCAGAATTTTTCTGTGTGTCACAACCATCCTGTGAAGCCTTCTTTATTGAGGGTGATTCACCAACATCCTTCTTAGAGTTATCCTCACATGGATATCTTGTTAAAAACGATTCCTTCGTAGTAATTATCATCTCTGTTTCATCACAATTTCCAAGCTCCATTGCTTCCAGGCCACCTTGCTTTTGAATTGGAAGCGGTGATGAATGATCTGGCTGTTTGATGCATCCAAAGCACCGCTTTTTTCCATCACTAGAATCCTATGAAATATAGGAGTAGAAAGATGAGTAAGCGCTTCATCATATATTCATAAGAGCTTTTTATATAACAAGCAATAATCCAATCCACGCCAAACCAACAAAAAATGAAGTTTTCTTCCATAATCAATAAAAAAATGAAGTTATCCTAACAGATGAAAGAAATCAGAAGTTGCATTACAATCTCACCGTTGATTTTTCTTCATGTTTAACTTGTGTAGATAAAGAACAATTATGGACATCTTCACCAACGGAATTTTGGCAACAATTTCCACGGATGAAACTACTACTTTGCGAGAGCCGTTTTCTTTTGTAGGTTAGAAATACTTTGTTGCCAAACATTTATACTTATCTGAAAAGAACTCCTTCACTATTTGATGCTACGCTTCAAACAATATTGAAAGATCAAAAGGGAAATGCTGGGCCAAAAGAAAATAATCACCAATGTGCATTAGCATCAGCTACCCTGGGCCTATGGATGTAAAAATCAACAGACAGTTAAAAGTGATAGAATAAAAGATTGAATAGATTACATCACTCACAATAATTTGGACTTGTGACAGCATATATAATCGGTCTGAAAACTAAAAAAAAGCCAATTTGATGTCCTTTTTTGCATTCCTCTCCTAATTTAACTTGTAAGTTAGTTAAAACGTTCTTCATCAAGTATGAATCCATGCAAGAAGGGTAAACAAATTTCATCACAAGTACTCAAAATATCAATATTTAAATCTCTATTTTACAGATGCATATAGTGATGGTTTTTAAAATCTTAAAACAGTTTCAGTAACAGGAATTTTTCATTTTTAACAATTGCAGAAGCAAAAAACGGAAGCTCGCATTTATTATAATCTATATAAATAGAATGACTAGAAAGGCATTGAACATCATTTCTGCCAAGACAAAGAGATAGATTCAAGAAACTCAAATAAATGCCAATCTAGTTATAGATAAGTTCAAGTCTCCGAATAAGGTAAAACATCCACAAAATCTCTCAGATCTTTTTCCTTCTGTAATCTCAAATTCTGAAATACCTTGATCAACAATAGCAACAAGTGGACCATTAAGGGAAAATATGAGATTCTCTAACATAAAATTCCATATAGAAGCACCCCCTAACCAAAGAAACTTCTAAGTTGCAATTTCAAAACAATATCTTTTTTTCTTCAATGACCATATTTACCATCAATCCTAAACAATTGTTTCCTATTTACCACATGAAGTCATCGAAACTAAACTAACCATTACCAAGCCACCTCAAAGCACAAGCATGAAAATGCTCCATTTGAAACAGCAAGAAAATTTTGTAAAAAAAGGGGGAAAAATCAAGCACAGTATAACACAGAAAAATAAAAAAGAAACAAACTTTACTCATAAATTTAAGCTAGAAACAATACAGTCAAAAACACCACTATTTATTTTTACTTAAAACAAAAAATAAAAAAGAGATTCCTTGCAGATAAACCTAACAAGATAAAGGGTCCATTTTTAACTAAAGAATCATTAGTTTTCATTCACAGTTCAAGCATTTTCCACAACACCAAACAAAATTATACAAAATATAAATTCATGCAGTTAACAAAAGATAAAAGTAAGCAATGAACCCAAAACAAAAACAAAAAAACAAAAAACAAAAAATAAAAGAGTGAAATTACAAGAGTAAGAAAAAGCATAAAGAGCTTACAGAAAATACACTAAAGTTGAAAGCTGTTGTACACTCTAGTGTAGTTTGAGAAACATGGGAGGGGCTAGGAACTTGATTAAACAATGTATTTGGTTAGTGTTTTTCCATTTTTCTTGTGTTGTGTTGTTGCACTTAATAGGAACAAACAACAGAACAGGAACAGGTGCCACACTCACTGACAGAAACGTTTCTTTTTGCTTGCGTATTTACTCCAATAATAATGTACACGTCATTGTTCCAGATGTTGCAGTCTAGGCCCAAAAATGCTTAAGGCCCATTTCTCAAATCCGATTTTAATATCAAGTCTTGTTCAAAAATCTCAAGACCCATTTTTATTTTATTTAAACTATTAAGTTTTTTAAAATAAAAACAAATTAGAGGAGAGGGAATTATTGTTATAGATTTAATAGCAATGGAACCCGACCTTATGGACACCTACATAAAATATGTAATGAGTAGAATAAAAACTCACATCATAAATATGAATTTATGGTCAGGTAATTGCTGACAAAATTAAGTGGGTACGAATATTTTAGTTTTCACCAAGTATGTACATATAAATATATTTATTATATATACACATATATCTTTATAATTTATATAAACAACTTGATGATTTTTTTTATTGCAACATATACATGTTTTTTATGTTTTGGATGCTATAATTTGGCCAATAATATCCTTTATAATAATATTTTATGAGTAAATTTGAAAGATTTTTTTATCGTGTTTTAATTGAGTTTTGACATTTTTTGGTTATTTATTGTCTCCTCATAGTCAAATTGCAGGTCACAGGTCCAAGTATAGATACTTAGGTGTCCAGAAGGTACAAGGATGAACATTAAAGTTATTGGCCATAGACCACACATGGACAGGTTTGGGTATAGACATTTTTTTTAAATGTGGGTACGGAAAGAGACACTATAGAATCTTGTTCTAAAGGTGTTCGTTGTCATCCCTAGATTTAAGTGACATTAATAGTTTTTTATGACTGTTGTTAGAGGAATTGAACTTTGTTTTCTAAGGTTATAGGATCAAATTCGTACAATTGAATTCACACATCATTATAGATAAATGGCTTAATTACATTTTTGGCCCCTCTAGTTCTTCAATTGTGCGATTTTAGTCTCATAGTTTAAAACAAGCGAATTTGGCCCTCACATTTACCCTATTCATAATTTTACAATCCCCAATATATTTTTTTCCCAATTTTGCACTGCGCGCGACCAATTTTAATGATGTGGCATGTCCAAGTGTATTCCAACATAGATATAAGCATTTTCAACCAAAAAAAAAAAATTTTAAAGAAAAATTATTTAAAAAAAAACAAAAAATCTCTAAAATCTTCACCTTCCTTCTTCTTCCTCGTCCTATTTCTTAGAAAATCATAAATCTTCTTGTCCCATTTTCTTGTTCTGATTGTTTATTTCAAATTTCAATTGAACTTTTTACCACAATCCCAATTTACGCACTTCTTCTTTTCACAACCCTCATCTTCTTCACTCTCTCCACACTCCCCAACACCTACCTCACCCTCATGACGTTCACTCCTTCACAAACCCACTACCACCATTTTGTCCTCCAAAAAATAGACACTCTTTACTATAGAGGAACAAAACTCATAACCGACATCATTATCTACCATGTGCTAGACGAAACCACTCACAATGACTTTCACTTCACTTAGTTATGGATCAGTTCTAAGTTTTGACGCAACTGAACTCGATCTGATATACTCACTCGTTGGTTTTCTCGACTGAGTTTTGTTTAGTCTTCGACGTTGGACTTGTTATCCAATGCTACCTGATCATGTGAGATACAATTTGAAACATGATGTAATGTGATCAACAAATACTGTTAATGTGGAGGAAGAGCTCACGTGGATGGAGTCTTAACAATTTTTTGGTTTTTTAATAAATGGGACGAGGAGGAAGAAAAAGAAGAAAAGTTAAGAGGTTAAAGACTTTTTGTTTTTTTTTTCTAACAAATTCATGTGTTTTATTTTTGTATTTTTTTAAAATGCTTATATCCATGTGGGAATACACTTGGACATGACACATCATTAAAATTGACCACGTTAGTGCAAAATTAGGAAAAATATATAGGGGACTGTAAAATAAAAAATGGATAAACGTGAGGCGTCAAAATCATTCGTTTTAAATTAGAAGACCAAAATCACGTAATTGAGAAACTAGAAGGACTAAAAGTGCAATTAAGTCTAAATAAATATGAATAATATCTTTTATTACTACAATAACTATTATACTAAATTTTAAACTTTTTAATGATAAAAAATAAATTTTAAAATTTTTATATTTGAATTTTTAGTAATTTAATTAAACATATCGACATATTTAAATGTATCATTATAAAATAAAATTGAAATATAATATCATATAAAATTATATTTTTTAAAATATTGTGTTAAATATCAAAATAGAATATAATTTTATTGATATATTAACTTTTTATTCTATTTAAAAATATGACTAATTACTTATTTAAATACACTAAAATAAAAAATAATTTTTAAGTAAATTAACATATTTCAATCACTCAAAAAAA
>JBBPBQ010020321.1:3676975-3722000 GCA_037974755.1 Cicer yamashitae | reverse complement strand
TAAAATATCATACAAAACTTCAACAAAAGTAAGACCTAAAAAAAAACCAATGACAGAAAATAATCTTAAACCTTGATTTTTTTTTGCAAATGAGCTAAAATAAAATAAAAAAATCCACCTATGATTCAGCTAAAATTTGAGTAATAAATTGCAAAAAATAAAACAACAATTTCCACAAATAAAAATCAATTTATATATTAATAATATTAATGTTTCAAATGAAATATAAAAATCATGCGGTGTGGGTCCATGACGGCGACAATTATGCGGGGGCGGGTCCTTAGAATATAAAAATTAAAATTTATTTATTTGAGTTGTTGAGTAGCCGTAGGTAGACGTGGAAATTGGAATATAACGGCCTCTGAAACATCTTCACTTTCTTCCACGTGCCGACCTTGTATATTTTCTAACGCTTCCTCTCCTTTTTTTCGTTTTGGAAAATGCGAAAGGAGAAAAGCGAAAGAAAAAGATCAAAAGAAAAACAGAAACTATTCCCCTTCCCCATCGCCCTCATCACACTTTTCCATTCCTTTTCATCATCATCAAATCCATTTCCCTTCTAGAATCGTTCCTTCATCCTTCTCCGAAATGGAGAGTAATACTAATAATCACCACCGTTCAAAATCTTCGTCTACTGACATTTCAGTTTATTTGGACGCACACGCTGCTTCCATTAATTCAACTACTTCTTCAGGTATTCCTTTTTTTTTTTTATTCTCAAAAATATGAAAACAATTTCCTTTCAATTTTATGTTTAATTTCTAGAGGTTGCATTTTCTCATGCAACGCGAACAAGTATATACATTACTATTATTGTAATAACTAATTATGATTATGATTATGTTGATTTTAGGGAAAATTAGAAATAGAATACAGATAGCACCGACACCTCTCATGGAATGTGTGTTCCGGTGTCCGACATGCATCAGTGTTCAATTAATTATTTCTCAAATTATTTTCGGTGTCAACTTATCAATATTGATGCTTCATAGACATTGAATAATAGTAGTATAGAACTTTGAAGGGGAAAAGCATGTTTATGTGATTATATGTATTGTTTTTGGTGTGGATTGGCCTTACGCAGGACATATTGACAGGGATTCATCAAGTGCATCACAGAATGTGGAAGCAAGTAAAGGAGCTGTAGGTGTTGTGGCTGAAGCTGAAACGTCAAATCGGGGTCAATGTAAGAAAGCTGCTAAAGCTGCTAAAAACCATGGATTATTGGCTAGGTTCTTTGATGAGACCGTTCCCCACAAGAAAAGGGTTGGGCTAATTCACTTGCAATCTTCAAATTTCATGCTATTTGCTATTTTCGAAACTCCTTTTTTATTTTCTATATGCCTTGCATTGTTGCATCTTTTGATGTTGCTTTAATTGGCTTTAGATACTAATGTGGTAATTTTTGTCTCTGAAATTCTTTACTTGCTTAACTTTTTTAATGATTGAAATTTGTTTGCAAATGTTGCAGATGAGATATCTAAAAAAAGCTTCCATGGTTAATGATGATGGTGTTGTAGAAATTGAAGTTCCAGGACATATTAAACACCGGTCTCTAGGAAATGGAACCGGGATCATTGATCGTAGTGGTGAATCTTGCAAAGAAACACTCATTCAGGATATTCAACCTATTCCACCACAACAAATTGCAATGCTTATAGTTGGCACACGCGGAGATGTCCAGCCATTTGTTGCCATTGGGAAGCGTCTGCAGGTGTTATTCGTTCTTGGTTTCTTCAGTTGTAGTTTTTATACTGTGATTATTTACTCGAAGAATATGTGCTGTACATCCTTGCTTTCCTCATGCTAAGGTCATGAAAATAAGGGGTTTGAATTGAAGTATTTGATTTTACTTTGGAAATGTTAAGGACAGTAGAAGTGATGTTTGTACTTTTTCACTTAGGTTATATATTCAAGGTTTTAAATTGTGGTTATGGTCATGGTTGTGGCTGCCACCCTGCAACCTGATGCAGTTTGCAATTCAAAACCTGGGTTATATTAATGAAAGGTAGTTTTCTGAAACCACAGTTAGAAACATGATAAACCGTGACTGGAATAAAATGAGTCAACAAGTTTAGGATGAAACTCTTGATTGTTTGCAAAGTATTTTAGCACTAAGCAAATGTTTTCTAGTGTGCTACTTTTAATGTTATGACCCTGTTTTGGCTTGCTTATTTGCTTTCAAAATCCTTAGAACATAACTGGTCTTCTCTTAGTAACTTGTGGTTCATCAATTCTTTAGCACGCAGATAGAAAGCTTACATCAACTTCTGTTTTTGGTTTTAACTCTAATTCTGGTGGTCCTTCATGTGATGTGCTTACTAGTTACACTCCAAATAACTTCAAAATCACATGATTTTACTTCTCTTTCACAAGTTATCGTAGTCGAAACTACTGTTTGCTGCTGCAGTAAATTAATAAGGAAAAAGGAAGTTTTGTAACTTTGATTGACACTTGAATAAGTCGAAAGCAACTTTATAGCTGCACAACTTGTTGACAAAATATATGTTGAAAGTATTACTTTCGGTTGACTTCCCATACATCCAACCCATATGAACCATAGCTTATTAAATGAGCTCGACTCATTTAATTTCTCTATGATTGTAAGCCTCTCCTGTGTTTCATGATGGATTTAGAAATCTGTTTTTTATTCGATGTAGTACTTTACAAACTCACGATACTTTCTAAAATCTTGAGGTTTTTATTTTTAAATGTTTTTCTTTTTCTTTTCCTTGAAAAGCTTAGTTTCTGTTTCGTAACCCTGTTAATCCAATGTAATTCAACCTAATTGAAGGTGAAGTTTGTTTGCAGGAAGACGGACACAGGGTTAGGCTTGCTACTCATAAAAACTTTGAAGATTTTGTCTTGGATGCAGGCTTGGAGTTTTACCCTTTAGGCGGAGATCCGAAAGTTCTTGCTGGGTGTGAGTATTTCTTATATTATCCAATACTTGATCTTGGTAAATTTAACTTGTTATAATGCTTTAAAGCCAAGTATTTTCTTCCAGAACTATCTTTTATTAATAGCTTGACATGACAACTTAACTAGAATAACAGATAGAAGGATTTCTCATGCAGCTCTATTTCTTATGATTAAAGTCAAACACAATGTAGATGAATATAGTGTTAGAAACCCTAGCCGCCTTCATTGAGGGCACATTGGGTTGTCAGTTTAGATGACAAAGTTTGTCATATTTGCCTTTTTGTTTAGGAGAGGGGATGTTTATAATACTGTTTTCAAATATAAATATATGTACTTGTCAAATGATGAATGATATTTGTTCTTTGCTCATGCTTTCAAATTTATTCATATAATTATTTCTATTCATAATTTTCTGCAGATATGGTCAAGAATAAAGGCTTGTTGCCGTCAGGACCTTCAGAAATACATATTCAAAGAAATCAAATCAGAGCTATCATTCACTCTTTGCTTCCTGCATGCAATAGCCGGTACCCAGACTCTAATAAACCGTTTAGAGCGGAAGCGATAATTGCAAATCCTCCAGCATATGGTAAGATTTACTTAAATTCAGTTTCTTTCAATTTCAGCAGGCTTTGCTTCAAAATAATATAACATTCACAAGTTAAGTCTTTTTCTGCTTTCCTGAGAATGTAATCAAACATTTTATCTTATAATAAGAGATTGTATAGTGGCCAAAAGTCTATTAAACAACAAAATTGTAGTCTTATGAAATTTAAGGATTCAGATGCTCTATAAAGCGTTTGGTAGAATTAACAAAAATGCGTAATGGTAATCTTACAGGTCTTTATAACTGTGCCTTTGTTTAATAACTCTTAAACCGTCAACCATTATCAATTAAACATTTTATAAGTAGCAGTGCACCACAAACTTTGAATATCTCAATCTAGAATTTATACTATATTCAGTAATTGTAATATGGTTAGACCCTAAGAAGAAATAAAGATAAAAAACGTTGCTGGAATTTTTTTAATCTTTTTCCCATGTAGTTTGACCTCTGGTGATACCGATGGAGGCCTTACAAGAAAAACTCTACAGTGGGTTTCAGCAGGTTTTAGTTTCCAAAATCAAGCTCGTGTGAGACCTTAAAGAGCAAATGATACCTGGTATTTTATGTTGATTGAGTTTGGAGCGATTGACTCCAAAGAGTGGAACTGGTCCAAGGCATATGATGCACGTGTTTTATTGGCAGCAGCAATTTTTAGATTATTTTGATTTGTAGGGAAATTTGATGGCTAACAACTAGGGGAACTATGGTTTTAAGGACTGCACCATTTCATTACGATAAGGAAAAGGGTCACTATTAGGGGTATATTAACCCAAAAGTTAGTTAGGAGTTGGGACAGGTCCTTGGGTAATGGGGGGTGTTTCAGGAAGGAGGCTGAGTCTGAGGTGTAGTTTATTTTCCTAGTCTTACATGTAGAAGATTGAGATGTCAATCTATTTAGGGTATTGATGTTGTACATTCACTACCCTGCTATGGCAGAGGAGTTTTAGTGACAATGAATACAAGTGCCTTCCTTGTTCTTTCTCCTTTTATTTTGTGCTTCTGTTTATATTACATAACTAGGTACATCAAAGAAGGGTAAATAAATTAATAGGACTGTTTTAGTGACTGTGATAAGTAACTCATGGAAGAAAGAGTTGGAAAGAAAAATAGGCATACTTGCCGTACTCGGTACTCTTACAAATTAATGATTCAATATCTTAGTTTTCTCAAGCATGATGAATCATATTTTTAGACTAATCAAGAATTTCCTCCTTTTTTTAACTAAGGATGGGATTCCCGAAATGGAAACTGCTAATAGCAAGTTCAAAGGAAGTTCATCGACAGATAGAAATGACTGCAAGACTAACTAATAATCTGACTGATATTTTTTTCAGCTATTATGTATGATATGACTAAACATATTGTTGTTTTAATGTATATGAGCTTATGCTCAGCCTGCTCATATACCTGAGTATCTAAATGTTCAGCTGCACATACTTGCTCACAATGTTGTGGACGTATGACTAAAAATATTGTTATTTTAATGTGTATGAATTTATGCAGGGCATACTCATGTTGCTGAATATCTAAATGTTCCGCTGCACATATTCTTCACAATGCCGTGGACGTAAGTCTTGTTTGCTGACATGGGCTAATCCTGCATTCAATTAGCTATATTTTTGTTGAGAGCCTCACATTTGATATGATATGGCCTAACAAAATATTTATAAGTTGGAGGCATCGCCCACCGTACAAGGTGGTTCTGTGGGGTTGAGTTAGGTCCAACTCATACTCTAATATATTATTAGAGCCTATCCTAAAACCGGTGGGCTACCTAGATTATGCTTCAGCTTCAGATTTCCTATCTTAGACGTGTGGGGGATGTGTGTCTTACATTAGATATTGTAAAATATGAGTAATTTATGTGTGTCTTAAAGAGATCACACACTTTCTATTTATAATGATGCTGCAATAATTTCATTCAATGCCTAGGAAATTGTATTGACTAGGACTACTAACGATTAGCCTAGGATGTTGTACAATCAAATAATAGTAAAAACATACATTGAATTTTAACACTCCTTCTCAAGCTAAAACTTACTATACTGTAAGCTTGTTACATCAAAACATTTTCTCACAAAAATTGAAACTAAGTTTGACAATTGTAGGGCTAGTGTGAGTCATAACCAACATAACTCACCATCAAGATAATCATTGACAAGAAGAGAAGGCACCGTTAATGATTCATGTGTGGGAAAAGAGTCACCACTTGATTGATTGTCGGTGGAAATAAAAGGCACCACTAATATGATTCATATGTGGGAAAGAAGTAATCTCTGAATTGCACGCGCGGGCTTGACGGCGACACATGGGCCCTACATGCAGAGAAAGTGGAGGCACATGTGGTGGCCGTTGGCGACGGGAAAAGCACCATCGTGCTCGCCGGAGGATTGCGTGGCAGTCTGTGGTGGTTTTAGGCAGTGGGTCGCAATGGAAAAGGGGCAGCTGGTGTTGGCACAGCTGTAACAGTGTAAAAAAGAACAGAACTGTGGAAAAACTATGAAAAACGGTGGTTATGATGCTGCCGGTGACAAATGCCGCTACCGGCAACGATAGTAAAGCACATAGACTGATCACAAAATTAGAACCTGCTCTAATACTGATAGAACCCGTGAATTCAAGAATGTAAACTGTTTATTATTTAATCTGAAATGGTGAGCTTGAAGCTCTACAATGGTGGAAAAACAGTAAACGGAAAAGATAAACCAGAGTTCAAGAACTCCTAATCCAGAGCTAAGCTCCTAACCAGAGAGAAAACTCTCCTAACCAACTCTAACAATATTTCTAAATGCCTTCCTCGCTCTCCTTCCCTCTCTCTTATAACAGATTTCCCTAGAATTTAGGAACAATCATAACTAACACTTTAGAATACTATTGGGCTAAAGCCCAAATCTAGTATCCTATCAGATACCATATAAAGTATGAGTAGTTTATGTATGTCTAATGAGATCATACACTTTCTATTTATAATGATGTTGCGATAATTACATTCAATGCCTAGGAAGTTGTGTTGACTAGGACTACTAACAATTAGCCTAGGATGTTGCACAATCAAGTAATAATAAAAACATACACTGAATTTTAACATATATAATATGACCTGAAAACGTATTTATTAGCACGAGCATCCCTCAATTTACAAACTGGCTTTGTGGGGGAAATGAGTAAAGCTAAACTCAAATTCTAAGAATTTCTAGCACGAGTTCTCTATTTTCATGAATCATTCATTCACTTTAGACATAATATAGTTCTCAGTTTTGCTCATTTGTTGGAGATATTATACTTATATATGCTTTTTAATCAATGATATTTGACTATATTTCAGGCCTACTAATGAGTTCCATCATCCTCTTTCCCGTGTTAAGCAGCCAATTGGATACAAAGTAAGTCTAGCGGTCATTCTGTTAATATGAATTTAACTAATCTATTAATTACCCCATGGCATGCGTAGGTTAAATTTTTTTTTTTGTTGTGTTTTGAGTCTTTCAGCTGTCATATCAAATAGTTGATGCTTTAATCTGGCTCGGAATACATGATTTGGTAAACGAGTTTAGGAAGAAGAAGCTGAAGCTAGGAGCTATGAATCATCATCTACGTGGATCTTACACTTCCCCTCCTGAAATGCCTTATGGTTATATTTGGAGCCCCAACTTGGTCCCTAAACCAAAAGGTTAGATGCGTATTAATAGTGTACTCTCATATCATTATAGTCTGCACTGTTGCGTCTTGATGTGCCACTTTAGTTCTGAAAAGTCGATATTCTAATAGAGTTGATACTTAATGCCTACCGTCGTATCATTAAGTATTTCTTTTTTTCGAGTTTATGCACTCGCTTTCTCTGACCTGGTTTGTCATGGACTCGAGCTGCTTTTTGAATGATGTTGTGATAATCTGATTCTGTTTTATTTCTTGATCTGCAGATTGGGGACCTAACATTGACATTGTTGGATTTTGTTTCCTTGACCTTGCTTCAAATTATGAACCGCCAAAACCACTAGTTGATTGGCTTGAAGAAGGAAAAAAACCTATCTATGTTGGATTTGGTAGCCTTGTGAGTTTCTATAACTACATGTTTAGGTCATCTGATCTCACTGATGAATATGTGGAATCCACTGTTCATTGAAGTATAACTTTTCCATGTATAATTTGCAATGAACCATTCCACCTAAAATCATCAATCAATAATATATATAGGCATTGAATCAAATGTTCTTTGACATATTTTGATACCATTAATTGTGTTGGAAACTTGGAACATTATCTGTGAAAAGGAAAGTTCAAACTTAAAGATGAGTTTTTCCTAACTCCACTGAATAAAAGCAATCCGTCTTGAATTTAAAGGGTCAACCTAGAACCGTAAATAAGAGCTCTTCCAGTTCTCAAAAGATCATTTTGTCAAAATCCTGTTTCTGTTTAATATTCCTCAAGTATAGGGATTCAGTTGAATAGGAGTACTAGTATGGATTTAGAGTTATATATGAGTACTAATAGGGATTTAGTTATATATGAGTACTAATAGGATTTGGTTGTTTAGTAATCTAGTATAAATATATATCTGATGTATTGCCAATATATTCAATTCCAATAAATATAATTTTATTCTAATTCTTGAGATGGAATATTTCAATAAATATATTTTTACTCCAATTCTCAACATGGTATCAGAGCTCTCGATCTTTGAGAGCCTTGCTTCCGCATAAACCCTAGCCGCCTTTATGGCGGTAAACGTAGCCACCTTCATTGTGGCCCTTTGCTTCCGCATAAACATGTCGCCTTCATTGCGGTGCCGCCTTCATTGCGGTTTCTATTTTCCAGAAATCTTAGCCAGCTTCATTGTGGTCCTTTTTGCCGCCTTCATTGCAGTGCTGCCTTCATTGCGGTTTCTATTTTCCTGAAGCCACCTTCATCGTGGTCCTTCTTGCCGCCTTCATTGCGGTTTCTATTTTCGTGAAATCTTAGCCACCTTCATTGTGGTCCTTTTTGCCGCTTTTATTGCGGTTTCGCCTTCATTGCGGTTTCTATTAAATCCTTAGCCACCTTCATTGTGGCCCTGCCTTCATTGCAGCAACTTGAGATTTTGTTTTGGTCTAATTTGCACTCCATATAACTCCTCCCATGACAACCTTGCAGATCTTCTAACTAAAGGGCTAAGCAGTAGCAACTTTGAAAGAATTGTATTCAAGCTGGGAATGGAGAACACCTATTCACCAGCTTGAGGGGGAGTGTCAAAATCCTGTTTCTGTTTAATATTCCTCAAGTATAGGGATTCAGTTGAATAGGAGTACTAGTAGGGATTTAGAGTTATATATGAGTACTAATAGGGATTTAGTTATATATGAGTACTAATAGGATTTGGTTGTTTAGTAATCTAGTATAAATATATATCTGATGTATTGCCAACATATTCAATTCCAATAAATATAATTTTATTCTAATTCTTGAGATGGTATATGTAGAATACGAAGAGTATTGAGAGACATGTTGAATAACCCGTGTGTTTTAACTACACAGCAGAAGTTCTTTTTATATAGATAAACATAATGAAAGGAATACAAATAGACAGTAATACTAACGGGCCAGAATACTTACAATCCATCTAATCTAATTATTTACATTCTAATATAATATTTTAACACTCTCCCTCAAGCTGGAGCATATAAATCAAATGCACCCAGCTTGTTACATATATAACTAATTCTAGGACCTCGCAATGACTTTGTAAAAACATCTGCCAACTGATCATTGGAATTGACAAAGCTAGTGATGATGTCACCCGATTCGATCTTTTCTCTAATAAAATGACAGTCTATCTCAATATGCTTAGTCCTCTCATGAAAAACAGGATTTGAGGCAATGTGCAGTGCAGCTTGATTATCACATATTAGTGTCATTGTGCTGGCCTCTTCAAATTGAAGTTCTTTCAGTAATTGTTTCAACCAGATGAGTTCACATGTTACTAGTGCCATGGCCCTGTATTCTGCCTCAGCGCTGGATCTTACAACAACATTTTGTTTCTTACTCTTCCAAGATATTAAATTTCCTCCAACAAGTACACAATACCCGGAAGTGGATCGTCTATCTGTGGGTGAGACTGCCCAATCGGCATCTGAGTAGCCAACTATCTGAGTATGTCCTCTATCTTCATAAATGAGACCTTTTCCAGGTGCACTTTTGATGTATTTAAGAATTCGAATTACATCATCCATATGTTCTTGGCAAGGAGAATTTAAGAACTGACTTACCACAGTGACAGCGAAGGAAATGTCCGGACGAGTAACTGTGAGATAGTTTAATTTTCCAACCAATCTCCTATATCTTCCTGAATCTGATAGAGGCTCCCCCTGATTAGGTAGGAGTTTGACATCTGGATCCATAGGAGTATCAACTGGCTTGACATTTAATAGACCTGTTTCTTCAAGAATATCCATAACATATTTTCTTTGTGAAATTACAAGGCCATCCTTGGATTGGGCTACCTCAATACTCAAAAAATAACGGAGTTTACCAAGGTCTTTAGTCTGAAATTGATTTGAAAGATGTTGTTTCAACTGGAGTATTCCTTGCTGATCACTACCAGTTATAACAATCTCATCCACATAAACAATAAGATAGATGCACCCTTGGGCTGAGTGACGATAAAATACAGAGTGATCGGCTTCACTACGAATCATACCAAACTCTTGTACTACCGAACGGAATCTGCCAAACCAAGCTCTAGGAGACTGTTTAAGACCATAAAGAGACCTGTATAGCCGACAAACCATGGTGGTAGACTCCCCCTGAGCAACAAACCCTGGTGGTTGCTCCATATAAACTTCCTCATCAAGATCACCATGCAAAAAAACATTTTTAATGTCAAGTTGATGGAGAGGCCAATGTCGAATTGCTGCAATGGAGAAAAACAGTCTGACAGATGCCATTTTGGCAACAGGTGAGAAGGTATCGCTGTAATCCAACCCAAAAATCTGAGTATATCCCTTGGCTACCAAATGAGCCTTAAATCAATCAATCTTACCATCAGGACCAACCTTCACTGTATAGAGCCAACGACACCCGACTAAAGACTTCCCATGAGGTAAAGGAACCAGTTCCCAAGTACCACTGCTTTGTAGAGCACACATCTCATCAAACATTGCTTGCCTCCACTCAAGGTGGGATAATGCTTCACCTGTAGTTTTAGGAATAGAAACAGAAGACAAAGAGGACAAACAAGTGTAATGCAAAGGAGATAGACGATGATAACACAAATCAATATAATGAGGAGATGGATTACGAGTTATGCGAATATCCTTACGAAGAGCAATGGGAAGGTCATGCTCAGGTGGCAGGGCCGGATCCGGAGGTGGCTCAGTAGCTATATGGGTAGATTTAAAGTATGGTACAGACTCGAAAAAGGTAACATCGGCTGATGTAAAGTAGCGGTGTAGTGTAGGAGAATAACAATGATAGCCCTTTTGGGACCGATGATAACCGAGAAAGACACACTTGAGTGATCGAGCTGACAATTTGTCCAACCCAGGAGATAAATTGTGGACAAAACACGTGGACCCAAAGACACGAGGTGGTAGTAGGTGAAGAGGGGAAGGGGGAAAGAGGACCGAATGAGGGATATTGTCATCAAGGACAGAAGACGGCATACGATTGATAATGTAGCATGCCGTTATGACTGCATCCCCCCAAAAACGGAGTGGAACATTGCCATGGATAAGTAAGGTTCGTGTGGTTTCAATGAGATGCCGATTTTTGCGTTCGGCTACCCCATTTTGCTGGGGTGTATGAGGACATGATGTTTGGTGTAGAATACCATTGGAAGCCATAAAATTTTGAAATTGATGGGACAAATATTCCCGAGCATTATCACTTCTTAAGGTACGAATAGAAACCCCAAATTGAGTTTTAATTTCTTGATAAAATTGCTCAAAAATGGAAAACAGTTCAGCTCTATTTTTCATTAAAAATAACCACGTACAACGAGAGTAATCATCAATAAAAGTAACAAAATACTTAGACTCTAAAGTAGACACAATACGAGAGGGACCCCAAACGTCAGAGTGAATTAAAGCAAAAGGCAATGATACTCTTTTATTGACTCGATCAGGAAAATTACTACGGGTGTGTTTCCCCAACTGACACGACTCACAATGTAAAGTAGACAACTTAGACAAACTAGGCACCAGTTTTTGCAGTTTGGTAAGACTTGGGTGTCCTAGCTGAACATGGATAGTATGAGGGGACTCTGTTGCAAAGCACGTCTTGGAAGATGTAGAAAGGTAATAGAGGCCTTGAGACTCACATCCGACGCCAATCGTCCGTCCCGAACTCCAGTCCTGCAAGGTAACATTATCATTAGTGAAAGTAATAATATAGTCATGGGACCGAGTCAATCGACTAACTGAAAGTAAATTAAAAGGGCATCTAGGAACATAAAGAACAGATGCAACTGAGATGGAAGGGAGAATTTGGACAGTGCCAACTCCTTGAGACCGGGTTTGAGTGCCATTGGCAGAAGTTATAGTAGGTAAAAAACCAGATGTAGAGAGTGAAGAAAAGAGACCTTTATTACCAGTGACATGATCAGACGCACCAGAATCAAGAACCCAAGAACCAA
This sequence comes from Cicer yamashitae, assembly GCA_037974755.1. Taxonomy (NCBI): domain Eukaryota; kingdom Viridiplantae; phylum Streptophyta; class Magnoliopsida; order Fabales; family Fabaceae; genus Cicer; species Cicer yamashitae. The sequence goes on along the minus strand of JBBPBQ010020321.1, from coordinate 3,709,863 downwards.
GAGAAGATGAGTGAGAGAGGTAAATAGATGAGTTACCAGTATGTGCAACCGAAGTAGGAGAACTAGAGTTCGGATGACTCTGAACCCATCGAAGGAAATCTTCATAATTTGCTGGGGAGCCTTGTGGAGATGGTGTAGTCTGAGCAGTGGCAGAAGGATCAAGCTGAGTTGCATTTATCGAAGACGGAGGCTTACCATGCAACTTCCAACAACGATCAATAGTGTGTCCAAGCCGATGACAATGCTCGCATTTGGGACGAGGCTTAGAGTTGGATGGTTCTCCACGAGAGCGATTCTGATTATGTCCCTGAAATTCAAGGGCAGCAGTGTCACCCGGAGCTGAAGTCATAGAATGCTCAACTGGATGCTTTGCTGGTACTCGAAGGAGGATCGCTGAGGTAGTAGACATATCCAGAACAGTAACAGACCCCAGAGTTTGATCACGAGTTGCAGAGTACTCCTAGGGTAGGCCATAGAGTGCAAGGAGCATGAAGAAGGTGCTGCGTTGTTCCAACTCTTTCTTCTGTTCAACGGGATTACTTGCAGCAGGAGGGAGAAGCTCATTAAAATCATGAAGTGCACTATGAACGGTGCCTAGATATGAAGAAATCGAGCCATCTATTGTCTTCGGAGTAATGATATTCAGCAAGCGGTGACAAACTCCATAGAGACGTTGAGTGTCGTTAGTATAGAGTGCCTTTGCTTGACTCCAAACTGATTCACACGTGAGATGTGGACGGAAAATCAGTTTAACATCTGGATGAAGTGTAGACTTAATGACACTACACAATTGAGCATCTATCTGGATGGAGTTGAGAACACGGTTTGCTGGAAAAAAAAAATTCACCGGAGACAGTGGGTCCACCGGGTAGTTGACGATTAGGGTTGTCTCTCAACAGGCTCTAGATACCATGTTGAATACGAAGAGTATTGAGAGACATGTTGAATAACCCGTGTGTTTTAACTACACAGCGGAAGTTCTTTTTATATAGATAAACATAATGAAAGGAATACAAATAGACAGTAATACTAACGGGCCAGAATACTTACTGCGCATCTAATCTAATTATTTACATTCTAATATAATATTTTAACAGTATATTTCAATAAATATATTTTTACTCTAATTCTCAACACATTTCAATAGGCATTCTGCATTCACCAGATCAGCAATATGAACCAGAGGGGCAACAGACCTAAATTTATATAAAACTATAATTCTGAAATTAATCATCGTGATTATTAAAATACACCTGTGCTATTATTAAACTCCTTACAAACCTACATTTTATTGTAATTTTTTGTTTGAATTTTGAAACAGCCTCTACAGGAACCAGAAAAAATGACAAGAATTATAGTTCAAGCTCTTCAACAAACTGGGCAGAGAGGTATCATCAACAAAGGGTGGGGTGGTCTTGGGAATTGTGAGTCTTGATTTCTACTTCGAGCATGCCATCAGTATACTACATTTTTTTGCTGCTTTGATTGTGAAGCATGTAGTGATTTCTCTTTCTCAGTGGCAGAACTAAAGAATTCTAAATCTGTGTACTTATTGGACAACTGTCCGCATGATTGGCTATTTCCACGATGCACGGCTGTGGTACTTACTAAATTTTTCATGGTGGAAAGTACAGTTGTTTTAAATTATTTGTGTCTTGGTTGATAGTTGCGACTGTTTCAGGTACATCATGGGGGTGCTGGAACAACTGCTGCTGGTCTTAGAGCTGAAGTAATTAGTGCTATGTGAAATATTATAACTTCAGTGTTATTATATATGCACCATACAATAGAGTAACCCCTTTTCTCTATTTTTGTAGTGCCCAACCACTATTGTACCATTCTTCGGGGACCAGCCATTTTGGGGAGAGCGGGTGCATGCCAGGGGAGTAGGTCCTTCACCCATCCGGGTAGAGGATTTTACGTTGGAAAGGCTGGTTGATGCCATACGCTTTATGCTGAATCCAGAGGTAATGTTCAATTGTGATCAGAGCAGTTAGTGTTGTGAATGTAGCATTAGCATGTACAATGTGTTCCTGTTCCAGCCTTGTTCAGGATGAATCTGGATTGTCCACAGACAGGGGATCCCACACATTGAGGACATTGGTGACTCTTCATGGTTCAAAAAATTGTAAATCTACATTTTTTAGACCGTCCAATCTCAATCGAACAGTCACAAATGTCCCAACTGCAGCAAATCTGGGTCCGTTCACAATGCACAAATAAATGTCTGACACCACAATGAACCAGGAAAAGGAATATGCTTTACCTTCTTAGTCAGCAATAAAAAATAGCTTATGCTTATCTGGCAGCATTTATTAATTGAAATATAACGATTTAGGAGACAAAATCAAATAAACGACAAATTTACAAATGTCCTCTCTTACCAAAGAGTATCTAACAAGTGGACATAAACTTGAACAATTTCACCTCTTATAGTCTTCTGCAATGCCAACCAGTGCTGTGCGTTCATTGACAACTTAAGAGGCTTTCCGTCCTTTCTTTTTGAACATCTTTTGATATATCGTTCTCTGCTTTTATGCAGGTGAAAAGGCGTGCTGTTGAACTTGCTAACGCCATGAAAAACGAAGATGGGGTGGTAGGAGCGGTTAACGCCTTCTATAAACATTATCCGCGCCAAAGACCTGATGCTGAGACCGAACCCAAGCAAGTCGCCTTAGTAAATAGACATTTCTCTATACGAGGATGCTTTGGTTGCTACAATTCTTCTGGATAAGTAGCTGCTTCTCCTTACAACACACTCCTCTCTATGTAATCATATTTATTCTTCAGTTTAATTCCTAAAAAAATGTTTATTCTTCAGCCTAGTTCTGCTATATCAGAGACTGAAATGTAAATTGTCCTGGTGATTTTGTTGAGCTTCTCCAGAAATAGTTCAGAACGATCCAGTATTATCCAACTTACTGTCAATAGTCATAGTGTTTACTTCTTCTGGCTGACAATTGTAGGATATATACCCTTACAAGGCTACAACTGATGATATTCTTCGTTGGAATCTTTTATGGTAAGAAACTTGCATACTTCATGGGTTAATTTTGTATTTAAAGGCTTTATTCAAGTAAAGTGCAAGGGAGTTTTGGCACAACGCCTATACTATAATAATAGATCAATAATGGTTTTATCTCTTCTTTCGAATTGGGAGTTTTATAACACAAAGCCATCATTACATTAAAATATGGCAATTAATGGCATTATTTGGAGTAGTCATCATTACATTAAAAGATCCACCAACTGTTTCGTTCAAATAAAGATCAAAAAACATTGTAGAGAAAGATCAAGCGACTGATTTTCAAAAATGAAACAAGTGACTGCATTCTTACTGTCTAAAAAAAAATTCCCTTTTTTTAATGTAACGTTTATCGTTTTCATCCTTAGAGTTAGACAAGTCATACCAATTCATTTTAACCCTTTCAAAACCCGATTCAAAATTCACATTTTAGGCATCATTTTGAGTTTTTTAAAATCAAATAAATCACATGTTTCAACTAAATAATGATTTTCAAGCATCTTTACACTAATTATGTTTCAAAACTTGGATAGAAATCAAATTGAAAAATAGAAAAAATTTGACTAAAAGGCCAAGACACCGGAAAGCGTTGATACCAAATGTAAATGATAATGATTTAATTAAACCGGTGTAACATTTAGATAATGTTACAACACTTAATAACGTTTTACTCAATACATATCTTACCAAATTGACATTTGAATTGAAAGTTTATTCCATATAAATTATCTATAAATTTTTACATAAATCTAAAATAATTTGATGTTATTGCAATATGTCAAGATTAATATCTTAAACACTTCTATTAAATGATGTTAATTTTTGTGTCTCAATATATACATAATAATTAATGCTTCTTGTAATTTGAAAATCGTCTTACAAGACAAAAAAATATTTTTGCAAGAGGGTCTTACAAATGTAGTATTAATCTCAATTGCAGTAAATACTGTATTTCTTTAGAAGCATTCTCAATAAGAAATTATTATTAAATTTATTTTGTGCAGCCTCCTCTATATACTTGATATAATATTTATAAATTTATATATAATTTGTGAATTGTACTCTAGTATTTACTAAGAATTGTGAAGATGTGAAGGATCTGATGTTTTGCTTTCTTCCTTTTGAGAAAGGAATGATAAAAAATAATTCTTTCACTTGGAACATAGAAAACAATAACTCTACACCTATTATTTTTTTATCCTCTCATTTTATGTTGTATGGTTGGTGATGTGCTACACAAGCAATCAGGACTGAGCCTGATAAACTTGGCCTTTCTGATCTGTTTCCTCTTTATCAGAAATGCTCATGGATGGATCCACTTCCAATGTTGACATTTGTAATGAAGGCACAATAGGAGGTTTTATTCTGTGTGTTACAGTCATATTCAACCCTTGTGTTGTATGAATTGTGGCTCCAGTAGTCATCACAACCTATAAAGTGACAATGAGTTGAGTCAGTAGGATTTTAGTCAAATCATGACAAGTTAATACTTGCTAACCAGTCAATGTTGCTGTTTAGCACATTGTAGTATTAAAATGTGATTGGGGCGGCGCTAAAACTATGTGCTTCAGTTGTTCAACGCCGCCCTGAACACTTAGTTATTCATTAACCGTAAACTGCAATAAAAAGAAGTTCAATCAATCAACTTTAAGGTCATCACTATCTTTTGCAAAAAGAGTTAATTATGTTTATAGTCTCCTAACTTATGTCAACGTTTGGATTTAGTCTCTAAAGAAAATAAAGTAACTTTTCGTCCCCAATATCCTCAAATATGCCATAATTGGTCCTCTTTGATTTATTTTAGTTCAAATAATAATTAATTTATGTTCGATTAGTTCCTGCATGATAGGGACTAAAACGGAAAAACAAAAAATATATAAGGACTAAAGTGAAAAAGCAAACTGTATTATATGGACTAAAATAAAAGGACACAACCAATTGTACTTTGCAGCACATTTCAAGACATTGGGGACCAATAAACTTTTTTACACATTAGGGACCATAATTGAATATTAGCAAAAGTTGGGGGACTAAAAACATAAGACTTCACAAAACCTTGAAAATATCACAACAAAGTAACAAACTTACTGGTGGAGCTCCAATCGCCATTTGAAAGTTGAACCGTCTAACAAGCATTGCAAGTGCTACTATAGTCTTTACAATAAGCATCATAAAAGCATACAAAAAAAAATTATCAATAGTATGTGCACAGCATTTTCCCTCAACAAGTCTTTAGAAAACTGAATCTATATGGACATACCTCATATGAAGCAAACATATCCCCTATACATTTTCGTGGTCCTCCACCAAATGGAAGATATCTAAAAGGAAGAATAACAGAATTACTTGGCTGCATATTTTAAACCATGCAAATTGTCTAAATAGAGGTAATGTACTTGAAGTTTTGATTTGTCTCATTAGGGTTAGGTCCATCTAACGGCCATCTTTCAGGTTCAAACTTATCAGCACCGTCCCACAGTGTTGGGCTGCGATGCAAGTTCCACACAGATATAAAGATATCTTCTCCTCTGCAAATAATTGAGAAAAAAATTATACTTTTAGCACATATTGTGTATGGATAAAATTGAACAGAGTCTATTTAGATATAAAGTTGAAAATAGATTTTATTTGAGGTAATTTTATCAAACTTAGGAAGGTTAGTGTAATATACTCTATAACCGAGAGCATTGAGCTCACACCTTAGGTCAATACTAAGAGAAAGTTGAAGTTGAAACATAAATAAAAAAGACTATTCAATAAGGCAAGAAACATTGGGAAAACTGTTCTTAACCAGCTAAACAAGACGATAATTTTTGGAATTACCTTTTTATAGGATACTCTCCAAGAACATCATTCTCAAGAGAGCGACGAATCAAAACAGGTGGTTGTGGGTATAGCCTTAATGACTGAAAATTGAATACATTTAGAAAAGTCCATCGCTAGCTAGCTAGCTATAAAATAATCAATTTAAATGTGATGGGAGATATGTCATGTTTATACCTCGTTGATCACTCGAGTTGTATATTTGAGTTTCTTCATGTCTTCAATAGTTGGAAATCGATCACCAAGTACAGAGTCAACCTGTGAAAATGTATATATTATCCTATTCTTCAATATATGATACTTTGATACTAATGTGAAAGCTAAGGATCTCATGAAACCTCTTCTTGGAGCTTGGACACGACACTAGGCTCCTGCAGCCAATATAAAGAAGAAAATATATTATTGTGTTAGCTCTCACTGCATTATGAATTAATTCTTCACTTTATATTCGACAACAAAGAAATAAGGTGTGCATTTCGGTCTGGGGTTATGTGAAGAAATGACCAATGTGTACACAAGCACACACATGTGTATAGATATTGATACAATCACACACATTTGTACATATGAAAAGATTTATTTTTCAAACTTTCCTGCTCAGTTCAATAATGCAATTCCATATAAAGTAACAGTTAGCTATGAAGTACCGACACAAACACGGACATAACACTGACACGTAAGCATCAATGATAATTTAACAAAATGAAAGTAATTGAATGTAATTGTATGTGTCGGTTTCGTTTCGGTGTCAGAGACTGACACATGCAAATATTGGACACGCCTTTGATTTGAAGTGTCGGTGCTATATAGACAGTTAGTCCAAAAAGAAATAGGATAATTATCACATAAAAGATCACAAGAACAGTAATCCCCTTTTTGATTAACCTTAGCCACATATTACCTTTGAAAGAAGATAAAAGGTCCAAGTTAAAACAGCGGCCGATGTTTCATGTCCAGCAATGAGCATTGTCATTAAGTCATCACGAAGTTGCTTACTCGACACCTACAAGAAGTCATTACTTTCATAGTTTGCACTTACAGAAAGTTTCTCTATTAACTAAAATAATTTGAGAAGAACTAACATACATCATCTCCTGACGCCAACAAGAAGTGCAGAATACTTGGATCTTGTTCGTTCATGTACTCCTCATGAAACTGTAGCTCTTCTTCATCCACCATTCTCTGTAAATGATAATCGAAAAACATATATGAAACAACAACTTAGAGTTTATAGAACTGTAGTATTCAAGGTCCACAATAATTATAAGATGAATCACTGAAGTGGGTTTTAACGAAGAGCCGGTTAATGACCGGAAAACTATTGCATGCAACATCAGAGAAGTAATCTTTGTTGTGCAAAAGTATGTATATTTCAAGACATATTTATTATATAAGCATATCCATAATCTGGTAACCTACCAAAGATTCAAAACCTGTGCTTTAATGATGAAATTATAGAAGTTCCACCAATCTTAGTCATAAACTTTCAAGAATAATCATCAGACATCGAGTGCCTCAATGTCCATGAAACATCGTAGACCTAGATGTGGTCTATCAATCATGAATTGCACAACAGGATTAAAATTATCTTACTATTCCACAGCATATCTGAAAAATTAGCTAACGGTATAGGAATCAAGTTACTGTATTAAAGTTTAGAAGACGGTGTCAAAGAAAGCACAAAAATTGCAAGTTCATGATGATGAATATAAATTTATAATTGAAGCAGGTTCAAGATTGTAGACAACATATCAATAATTAGAAGTTTCTTGATGCAGTGGAATCACATGATGCATAATATCTTAAACCTATTTTGAGAACTTAAGTGTGTTGCTCATGTAAGTTATGTCACTTTAATGACAAAATTACCTTGCATATTGCTATAAGATTGTTAAGTGTATCATTGACAAGTCTGAGAGCGGCAGTGACCTTCTTTTGACGCGGGGATATGTCTTTCCATATTGGAATATCCCAGACTGGAATCGGAGAAACACTTCGATCTTCTGCTTCTCTCAGTACAGTATAAACAGCCTGACTAATTAGATAAAGTGCAACAATATGAAACTTGTACTTAGTAACTTCACTGGGAATCAGCAAGATAAATTGTAAACCAGAACAATGGCATAAAATCAGACAGAAGGGAAGAAGTGGCGGATCCCTAAATTTTTATTAATGTTGGCAAAAAAAAATCTATAATATTCTTGCGGAAGACAGATATAAATTTTTACAAAAATACATAATGTCATGACAAAAAGAAACCCGAAAATGCCTAAGCTTCTAAAAATTATAACTGGTCTCTGTGTTTTTTCATATTTTGAAAAACAAAAGTGGATCTCTAGAGAAATAGGCTGTTTTTATTTCTCTATGGAGGCAAAAATGTATTAACTATTATTAAGTAAAAAAATTATCTTGTGGGGTTAATTGCCTCCATATCTAAATACCTACTACGTACGCCTGTGTAAGGAATATTCCAAAAAGTTTACCTCAATTATACCCGTGTCGTTTGATAAACTATCAAAATCATAATTGAACACTGCTTTGCCAATGACGTCCAATGTCAATCGAGAGAAAAGTGACTCCATCTCAACATCTTCTCCATCAGATGCAGCAGCATCTAGCTTCTTGCAGAGCCTATCTGTAGCTTGTCCAAAAAGGCCAATCATAGCAGCTACAAACTATAATCACAATCAAGAAATGAAATCAAGAGCAAGATAGTGTAGTTGCAAGCATCTCTCAACACCATAAATAAAATGAATCAATCCAAATGTCATAAATGACATTCTAATGATGATCAATATTGATTGGTGGATCTATGCTACCTAGCTTCTAAAACTTTCAAGTATTTTTCAAATAACTCAATTATATCCAAGTTTTTCTAGGATATGATTCAACAGTGACTTTAAATTAAGCAGTCAAAGAACACTAGAAAACCTTCAAATGCAATGCTGGGACTATAGCACGCCGTCTAACTCGCCATATTTCCCCATCAGCTGGGATAAGCCCTTTTCCCATTACAAAATCCAGGATCTCAGCCAAGATACCCTGCACATAGAGAAGCAACAAACAATGGAATGTAAGGAAGAAGCACCAAAGCAGAAAAGTAATTGTACAGGGCCAATCATTGTTGAATGTTGATTTTGATTACCTTAGAATAAGCCTTTGCATTGTCTTTCAATATGTGTTTTGCAATTGCCGGATCAGATACAATCAGAAAGGACTGCAAAATAACCAATAAAGAAACTCAGTTATCCGATATAAGCGCCTTTTATTGTCGGCATAGTAAAGTTCTAGGTGAGGGGAGTCTTTCCCCATTCCAGTGCCATGGCAAATAATCAGTGTGATTACAAATCACCTACCCTATCAGCTATCTCATATAAGACATGGTCTCAAAGAGAAATGAACTACTACCTTTGTCTTTAAATATAAGATTCTCCTGAGATTTTTCCTTATTGCTTTTCATAAGATTTTTTTTCAAATTTTTAATTGCATTAATTATTTATTTACCAACATACTCCTAATTATGTTACATTTTTTGCAATCTATAATAAACATTATAATGAACCTAAATTAATTATCTCTCCTACAAAGAAACTTAGTAAAACAATTCAAATTGTAAACAGATTTAATACTACATTACAACCAATTTTCTTAATTCACATAATTTAGTCAATAGAGTCCTATATATAAGGAATACCGTAGTAAAACTCAGCTGGTAAAAAGACTTAACTAACCTTTGGTCCAAAATTGAGCCTGAAAATCCCACCATAAGTGATGTAAAGTTCATACAAGGGAATGAAGAAGGCCTCACTTCGAATGGCTTTAATTGACCCTTTTGCCTCAGGAATTTTTGGGTACAAGCCAAATAAAAATTCTAGAATCTCATTGGGCACTCCAACCTTTGACAGGCTCTTCTTTAATATAGAAGGTAAACTATATCAAACCCACAAAACAACAAGCCAAAAATAAATAAATAAATAAATAAAAATCTGTTTTGGATCGTGCCCAGATCAAATTACACACTATAAATAGAGTCACACCTAAAATTAAAGACCTACGTAACACTCACACTTCAGATTGAAAACATGTTCATGTTCGAGACATGTTGACACAATAAGACACATGTAATTCCATTCAATTACTTCTTTTTTTTTTAAATTATTAACCGGTGTTCATATGTTAGTGTCGTGTCTGTGTTACTTGATATTAATTACTAACCCATAATTGAATTAACACAAAAAATCAAGTAAAGAATGAAAATTTGGAAACTTTATGGTTACTGATGCATACCCAGATTGCTGATTAACAGTGAATTCTCCTGATGCAATTCTAGCAGACAATTGAGCTCGTTGTTTCTCTTCAAGAAGCTGCTCCACACTCTTTACTCCATCATCATCCACTAAATCATTTGAGCTTCTACCATTTGAAGAGGAGCATGCTATGAGTGGTGAACAAGATCCTCTTTGTGTTACTGTTGAGGAACAAGGAAAGAAAGAAGAAAAAGTGGTGGTGGATTTAAGTGCTTTTATTGAAAGAATATGTTTGGGATGAAAGTTTTGAGTGGGAATTGAAAGAGGAGGAGGAGCATGAAGAAGAGAACCATGGAAAGCCATAGATATTAGATAACACAAAATTGGTGTTTAATACACAGCACTCAATACAATGGTGTTTGTGTCAGCTTCTTAGTTGGAATCTTTTGGATAGATACCCTTTCAAATTTTTGTTTTTTATGATTTGTGAGTAAACCACGTTCGATTCAGACAACAAGTATTGGCATCAAAGCATTGTAAAAACATTTTTTAAGGAATCTAGTACTAAAATAAGAGGATGCCCCGTCCATCAGGGAATTTTCGGTAGTTAAAATTTTTTGCATATAAACATTATCGAAATGTGATTTTAGAAGTATTTTTTGTATTAGTAAATAAAATCGGAGGACTTCACGAGCAATCACTTAAAATAATTGTCCATCCCACTAATTCGCAGTTTATGGAATAGTGTTTAAAGATATTAAAATTTTAAAAATAAATATAAATATGTCTTTTTATTAATAATTTTCATCGTTAAATATGGTTTTAGTTGATTTATTCAGCCCCAAATATATTTTTTGCTTAGTCTCTTTGGTCTTTAAATGAATTTGTAGACTCTATACCCATATGATTAATTTTATAATTTTGATAAATTCAAAAATAATAAATTTAAAAATCAAAGTGACTACTTTCTTGTTTTAATATAATACATGTGACAATAATTGAAAAAAGTATATGATATCTTCACGGCATAAAATTCAGGTGTATGTGTTGGTGTAGCATTAAATTAATGATAAGTTTATATTTAGATTATCTAACTAATTAATAATACAATGCACTACTTAATATGAACAAATAATAATTCAAAGTTGTCACCAATCAAAATGAATCAATAGGTTAAATAAATTTTTAGTCTCTCCAAAATTTCAACACTTTAATTTTAGTTTAAATAAAAATACAACTTTTAGTCTCTACAAAATTATCTAGCAATCAATTTTAGTTCGTACTAAAATGAAACATGTTTAATTCTCCTTCAACATTAAAAAAAAATTGAATGATTTTTTACAAGCATATTTAGAATATTTTAAAAAGTTCTTCCACGAAAAATAAAAGTTTTTAAGTTTGGATGAATTATATATGAGTTTTTAAAATGTAAAAAAACTCAAGATAAAAGTAATAAATTTATAGACTTCGAAATCGAATTTTGAGTTTATTTTTTGTGGATAAACTTTTTATATTGTTGTAAATGTATTTAAAAAAATTATTCAAAAATAGTTCAATTAATAGCATAGACTAAAATACAATATGCATGATAATTTTCTATTGACTAAAAATTATATTTTTATTTTATATGGACTAAAATTAAAAAAATTTATAGAGATTAAAATCATATTTAATCCTAAATCAAAACATAAATTGAGTATCTCACATTTCATACAAAACTAACATCACTCCAACATGCATTAAACCAAGCACAAATTGTGGTAGAGTTTAGATGACTAAAATAAAATCAATATGAAAATAGTTTTTTTAAACCAAAGTATCGTGCACTCAACTACAAAGACTAATCTTTTAAAATAACTGAGATGTATTTAAGAAATTGACATCTCTTAACGTATGTTTTGCTTTTATTTTATTTGAATTTTATAATTTCATTTGTTAAGAGGCTTAACTTGTATTACTCTCTTTGGCTTTTTCTAAATAAGAAAGTCTTAAATGCATCTACGCAAAGTTGTTAACGACTCTAAAATGTTTACGAAATAAAATGCATTATTGGGGAAACTTTCTATGCTTGATTATTTTCACAATTCTATTGTCGTTCTTTACAATTCTTACTCTTTGGGTTTGAAGAATTTCATTTGTTAACCGAGGAAAAGCGAGTGGTGTCTGGCGACATCCTTTATGAGATCACATTTGAAGGTAACTTACTATATTGTTGACATAATGACACATGTTTCAAGTTACACGAGGTATGTGTGGTTTTGCATGTCTTACCCAATAGGTATGATCTTTTTTTAAAAAAAAAAAAAACAATTTCACTATATGCATGTGTTGACCAAGTCATTAATATGGTTTATTTCTTTCGATTCTCATTTGATCCTGGTGTAAGTGACTTAACTTTGGTTGATATAGGTGATGATGAATTTAACTCGTTGACAAGTTTTTCTAAAAAAGGAGGATATGATGAGGACCTCCAAGAAACTCAAGGACAACGAGAACATTTGATTACTGGAAGGAAATATTGCTAGTTTGTTGGGTTGAAACTTGTTAGAGAATCCAATGAAACAAATATTCTAAATGATAGTTTTTTATTAGGAGTCTTCTTGAAAGGTTTAATAAAATTTGTTGAATTCAACTTTTAGAACTCTTCCTTTGGTGCGCATGATGGACAGAGAGTGTGATAAAAATAAAATACGATAGTTACATTATGAACATTATTTTATCATGTGTTTGGTGCACACATAATAATAAATAAGATAAGATTATTGATGTACTATTTACAATAATCATATGATCTTAAACAATTTATATTGAAATAATAAAAAACTTTTTTTTTATTATCATAATTTCTATCATGATAACAAAGTATATAGTTTTAATCGAGGACTTCATCAAATTAACTATTTACCTAAACGACAAATAAGATAATGAAATATAATATTTGGGTTAATAGTTGTTTTTGTCCTTGCAATTTTTTTTTTTTTTATATTTCATGCTTGTAATTTCATATTCCTTTATTTTTAGTTCTTGATGACATCTATCAATTAAAAAACACCATGATATGACATTTGAGTCAAAGATTTTGATTTTAGTGTACTTTTAATCCTCATATTTTAACTGAATCACAGAATTAATCATCTATTTTATTTTTCCCATTTTGGTCTCATACAATCAGAGTTTTGATCCTAAAATTGATGATGTGTAAAATAAACTGATGATGATGATGTGGTGCAATCCATAAACTAATTACAGTTTTTCATTATTTTAATTAATTTATCATGCATTTTTTTAAACATTTTTCATTACAACATTACAACATTTCATTACAACATTTAACTTATAAAATGGAATGTTTTATAAGTTACAACATTTTTTTAAACATTTCCCCCTAATTTTTTATTCAAAACTGATTTTTGTAACTGTGTTTCCTTTAAATTATTATCAATTATAGAATGGAATGTCTAATTTTAAATTTAATTAAAACTCATTTTGATAATTATATGTCTAAAAACAATTTTGATACAAATCATCCAAACAACTTTAACTTATAAAAATTACTTTTATGTTAACATATCCAGACATAAATTAATTTTTATTCAACTCACTTTTAATCAAAATCAATTCTCTTCGGTGCAGAATCAAACATGCGGTGCTTGGTGAAGGATCCATTTCTATTACTTTGTTTTAATAAATCATTGTGTTACCAAATTGTTTGATTCAAATAACAAGGTTGATATATATGATGCTAACATAATATGAGAATACTCCAAGTAACAAATCTAATGAAAAAGATTGAAGGGTAGTTTGAAGTCATTTACAATTGTTGAACTTGATGGTGGGGAAAAAGAAGGGTTTGCAACTAGCTATTCAATACTTAAAAAGAATGAAAAGTCATGTAGATATGCAAATGTCATTGCTATATTTAAGTAAACATTTCAAAATAAAAGAAAGACTCAAATATTTATTACCAGATGAAACAAAATGACATTTGTTTCACATATGGCACTGGGAAGAGACATGTATCTTCTCCATATTTGGTGCCATATCAATTGCAAAATGAAATATTAAAAAAAAACAACAACAACAAAAATAAAGTGGCTAAATAGTTGAAATGAAATTAGCATGGTGTTTGAATCAATTCTTTTTGTTCATATTCTTCTTCACTGCCTCTGCATTGTCTTTGACATAATTAGCTGATTGTTGAGTTTTTTCAATCACAGTATCTGCAGCCTTATTGGCTGTCTTCTTAGCTGAATCACAAGATTGTTGAGTCTTTCCCAACACAGTGTCTGCAGCCTTATTGGCTGTGTTCTTAGTTGAATCCCATGCCTCTTGCATTGTTTGCTTTGCTTTCTCTGCAATGTTTTGTGTTGCTGCTGAAGCCTTATTAGCCACATCTTTTGTTTTGTCAACCACCTAATTCAAATATCAAATCAAATATATAAAATTAAACATGGACATCACCACACTAGTAATAATTTGAGAAAATAAATTAATTAAAGATAATCAAGATGTTAATGTTGTGTTGGTATCAGACATCAAGGCATGTCTTCGATTAGAGGTGTCGGTGCTACAGAGCTTGCACTGAGCAAAAAGATCAAAATGAATACAAAACATTCATATGCATATTGTATCACGAGTTCAATTGATTTACGACATAAAATATATCCAGTTTTTACACTGTCAATCAACCAGAAATGATACTATTGTGATCTTTATGGTGATTAAGATAAAAGTAAAATATTTTTAATTGTATGTCAATTTCTGATTGGTAGAAAAAAAATCTTTACGCCATTATTGCAAACAGATTAATATGGTAACCGGTTACATTACATGTTCTGCAGTGGAATAAGCCTTATCCTGTAATGATTCATTCAAATTGTTATTGACTGTTTCACTAGCTCCTTGCTTGATACCATCGGTGGTTATTGAACCATCGTCATTATGTGACTTTGGTACCTACATATTCATGACAATAGATTTGAAAAATATTAATAATATGAATTTACACAATACATTCAATCATATTCCACAATTTAAATGTTGGCAAAAAATGTTTCATAACTATAACAATGTGATGTTATTATGAAATGTGGTTAGATTTTTATGTAAAAAAAAAAAAAATCATCATGATAGGTACATAGTAATTATCTTTAACAATATTAGAATTCAGAGGGACACTCACATGTTTCTCTGTCCATTTTTTTATTGTGCTAACATGTGTAATATTTTATATTATTATTATTATGCTACTAATAAATTTGAGAAGCAAGTGAATCGTAGTTTTGAAAAATGCTACACCAAATTATCATGATATAAATGATAATAATCACAAAGAAATACACAAATATGAAGAATTTACTTGAATAGGTCTTGGGGTAGCAGCTGCAAAGACCCTAGTATTCCATGGACGAGCCCTTGCAATAGATGCTCCAGCAGGGCCAAATTTTGGGAGAGAGGTGACAAGGGTAAAGGATGCCATTGTGTTTCTTAATTATTTAGTTTATTTCTATTATCTCTTGTGGAATTCTATATGATTTCTTGCATTATTCATCACTTTGTATATGTGTATATATAGAAACCTTTGCGGTTTCTTTGTGTGTCAAGAGTGATTCACGCTCACAAGTGGTACAAAAAAGAGACATAAATAATAGCGTCAACTTAATGGTCTTTAGGACCCAGTATTGTAGGACACAAATTTGGTTGTTTGTAAGGAAATACCACAAGTAAAACTACTTTTTTTTGTTTCTTTTTATTTTGAAAAAATGAACATAAAATCAATGTTTTTCTTTTTATTTTTCTTGATGGTGTGACTATGTAATATATCATATACTTGTGTTAATTTAAAGAAGGGACCAATTACCAATATCACATTTCATTACAATCTTAGGATCTGTTTGGAAGTTGAAATTTGAAAGATTTTGGAGGGGAATGTTTTGAAAAGTTAAGTTTATATTTTGATATATATTTAATATTTTAAAAATAATTTAAAAGAACAATATAATAAATGAGCATATAAAATTATGTTGTTCTTTTAATTTTTTTTTTAAATATCAAATAAATATCAAAATATAAACTAACACTCTAAAATTGCCTCTTTCAAACTTTTTCAAAAATCAACTCACAATTACACCTTAATTACCTTAATTAAATGGTCACGTGTTCAAACTCTTACTTTTGTATATAGATTTGATTGAGACCAAAAAAAAATCATCTTGTGTGTTTAACAAATTTAATTATTCAAAAATGATCAATTATTAATCATTAAAAGGAGGCATCAATAAAACTTGTTTTAAAAGTACCTCAACATTAGAGCTTTATTTAACCATCTATATGTCATCATTAAATACTTTTTTTGAACTTAAAGATAGTTATATATTTCATTTTCAATATAATAAAAAATAAAATTAGAAATAATACGAAATGCGTGATCGAATAATTCATATATACAGCTTCTTTGTTAGGGTATGAAGTGCTACATTAGCTTTTCTAACGAAAAATATCATTATTAAATACTTTAAAAGTTATAAGTCATGGGTCTGAAAAAAGAAAATATAATATTATCTCTTCTTTTTTAGTAAATATTATTTGTTATACCTCTTAAAAAAATTAAAATTCCTTTTATGTAATTTTTTATCGCATGCAAACTCCTTGTTTATCTGCATCTCCTTCACTTTTAGTTTATTTTTATTATTATTATTATTATTATTATTATTATTATTATTATTATTATTATTATTATTATTATTATTATTATTATTATTATTATTATTATTATTATTATTATTATTATTATTATTATTATTATTATTGTTTTGTTTATTTTATCAAAAGCATGTACTAGTGGGGGATGCAAAAGTGTTGGATAATACTGGATTTGGGATTGTTACATTGGACTATAAGTCGGTTAGACACTTATATCTTAACTCAAAATTTTAAGACAATAGATTTATGGGTCAATTTTTCTCTCAATTATGAGTCCAATAGTTCATTTGAACACTCTCTCAAACGGAAGTTTTTTCATCCACTTGCACTATCCTTGGAAGCACATCAAGAGGACAGCCGCCTTAACACCTTGAGTAGGAATACTTTCGATATAACGGTCACATCAAACCATCGGTTCTAATACCATAGTTGGATCATGAAGGAGTTTGGAGGATTATTAAATTAGCCCAAGAGCAACCACACAAATAAATTAGACATCACATCTTAACCTTAAAACTTTAAGACAATAGATGTATGAATTATTCCATTTATTCCATTTATATAACGTTCAATATCTATTTTTCATCCAGTTCTTTACTCACATTTAATATACCAACTAAAAGCATTTAATATACCAACTAAAAGCATGTTGGCATTTTTCATGATTATTTTTGGGTGCCTGAACTCAAATTTGTGCTCAACTTCTGTTTAGAAGTACACATGTATTCTAGTTGTTTTTTGAAATTTGAATGTGTACTTCCAAATAAAAACACGGTATTACTATATTTCCATTCGAATGTGCATTTCCATATGGAATTGTGATTTTTTAATAAGATGGAGGATAAAAAAACTCTCTTACATACATATCTGTTCAAACATATTGACTATTATTTACTTAGAAGGTAAAAGATTACGTAGACACGAGAAAAAGATAGAAGACATACGAATAATTTTAATATTTAGATTTATTTATCCACGTATTCATACAGTAAACTCTCAATATATTATCTTCTGTCAGTTAAAATTATTTCACTGGAACATATGGTCACCAGACCTCTTCTACCAAAATGAATTTTTGCAAGTTCGACTTTGGTGATTCAAATAGTGACAAAAATTTAGAGACAAAAGTAGATAAGATCTACCTCTAATTCTGTTAAGTATGCCAAATTTGATTACCAATTTTATTTTTTCTATTGTTAATTTCTATTGGTATTTCAACTTTTTCTAATTGTGGATAATTGCACTATCAACTACATATCGAGGCATATACTTTGATCGCGAGGTTGGGTAGCGCAACAAATTTAAACTAAGGGTTCACTACAAGAAAATTGACTTTTAATGACAGATAAAGTTTGTCACTAAAAGTCAAAAACTGTAGGTAAAGATCAAGAATACTTTGAGTGACACTCGGATCCACCATTAACTTTAAGGAGGCATCTTTCTATGTTTTAAGGATTGTCACTACATGTTTTTGATTTCTACCTACCATGATGATTTTCACCAAAACCTAGATAAATATAAATAAATAATTGATCTATTCCTATGGTATTGTCTGTCACTAAAACTTATTATTTATTCTATTTCAATTAAAGAGGAAATTGAAGGAATCGATTGAAGAGAGAATCGAAAAAAATTTAACAAAATGGGAAAAGCTTCTTCAAGGTTAAAGAATGATGAAGAAATCGAGAAAAACTTCTTCAACGGAAAAACAAGAATCAAAGAAGAAATCGAAAAAAGCTTTAATAATTTTTAAAACGAAATAGGGAAAGCAAGTGAATATTTTTTAGGATGTTAATATTTGAGTTTTTTTAAGTTAACATGATGTATTGATATTAAATGAGAATAAGCGACAAATAAGGAGGTATTATTAAAAGTTAAGTGTCACAATAGATTTTTTTTGTAGTGGTTGAAGGAATGAATGAGTCAAAAGACCATATTCAAACTCTAAAGAAAGGTGTAAAAGGTGCTAATTTAACTAACCGTTAACATTTGTTTACAAAACATATATATTTTAGATCGAGAGGAAGCAAAGTGAAAATGAAAATAATGTCCTGTAGATTTATCATATAAAGTGTGTATGGATAAATAAATCTAAAAGTTAAAATTACTTGTATAATAAGTCTAATAAGCATATTATGAAGAGAAATTCTACACAATATATAATCAGTAATAGACGTAAAACGTTTATTGACACAATATATAATCAGTAATAGACGTAAAACGTTTATTGTTCAAGCATTAATGTATATTCTATTTCTAAAATAAAAAAGAAAATGAGGAGAATCTCTACATAAGCTTAGTACTATTGAGAGCTTATCAAAATAAACTAATAATAACTGCTTGTGAAATGTCAACATATATCATAAATTATTTTTGTAAGCCCATTCAAATACTTACAAAATGCTTCTGTCATACTGTAAAAAAATTGCTTCTGTCATAAAAGTCTCAAATAAGCTATTCTAAATCCCCTAAAATTGTAAGCTGGCTCAAGTTGTATTTGCAACTTGCAAATTGCAATGCTATGATGAAAGATGATATTGTTAAGTAGAAGAACATGAACAATATTGGAAGGAATCAACTTATGTACAATCACTCGAAAGGAACATCACCTAGTCAAAAACCAAAGATGTGGCAAATATGGCATTTGCATTAAATTGTGATATTCTACACAAAATCGCAAACAATAAACATAAACAATAGCAGCTATATACAACATTTGATAATCAAATTTACAAATATGAAACTAGTTTGCATAAGCACTTCATGTTCTTACAAATGTTCTCTTGTCATTTGTGGTAAGCATTTATTTATGGCCTTTTTTTAACCAGAGATGTACAAGATAGAAACAAAAGAAAGGGAAGCACCCCCCTCATCATGGAAAACAAAAGAATGGATCTGAGACGATGAAAATTACATGCAATTGACACACTCCTTCACAAGCATGTGAGGCTGAGTTACACATTTAGCACATCTTGGAATTTTGTTCAAAAAATACCAAATGGTAAAGCACGACAAACATTTATTCAACTGTCACAAAACCAAATCAGTACTATTTTATTCTTCCTTCAGTCAAACTCGGTCAAGTAAAAAGTAAACTTAGTTGACAACAAATAAAGCAGATGTAATGTAACATAGATTAAATAAAATAAAGAAATATAGAAGCCAATAAGGCTATAACCTTATAACTCCTACAAATCCTAATGGGAGGATGAAACAAATCCAGATTCCAAACCATGCCAATCACTACTTGAGGAGCTTCAAGCAGATCCAACTGACTTCCAGAGCTTGATCCACTCTTCCATGGCATCAGCGGCTTGCGAAAACATAGGATCGACCTTCCCCAATTGTTCCTTCACTGATTTAGCCATCTCGACCACGCAGTCCTCTGCTGTCGTAGCTGATTGCGGCAACCTTACAGACTGAAAGAAAGGAACAACTTCCTCCATCAATTTCACTCCTTCCCATTCTTTCTTCAAGCTGTCTATGGCATTTCCTCTTGCTGTTCTCGAAACATACGGCAACCCGCTTTTCACACCGAGGCCTAGGTGGTCACATATAACTTTCACACACAATCCACACCATATATCTTCCACAGTTTCCCACCTGAGTTTTCCTTCTGCTGCCAACACCAAAGCTGGGACCAATGCCGGGCCAACTAATTCTCGGTTAAAGGCAATGTTGATTCCACTCACCGGCAACATCGCTCTAACAGGAACCGTCAGAACTGCATCCACATATCGTGAATTCCTCTGCGCTGGCTTGAGAGCCTGAGTTGGTGCATCAAGGTCTGCCAGATTCAGCCATAGTCCACACGACAGAGCACAATCAACCCCAGTTCGAAGGCTAAATGGGTAGCCGCGAACAAAATCCGCACCCTTACAGAATGGATCATATAGCGTATTAAAGAAGAAAGGAGTGGCAGGAGTCTTGAGGTTCACAATATGCTGAGCCACAGCGTCTACGAAATTCCCCGCATTATCTTTTGCTGGAACACAATCATCATCAATACAGACAACATACTTCTTCCTTGAAACTAGAAAGCCGAAATATCTACAAGCGTAGCCAGAGAAGCGAATGGAAGTGGAGGAACCCACCACTTGCTCAATTTCAGATTTTGTATAGACATCTGCGTTAAATCCTTCGGGAATTTGGAGTTCTTCCTTGAGGTCAGTATCTTTGACTATTATCAGGTGGAAACGGGAGAAAACTGGCTTCCATTCATTCATAAAAGTTGTGAGGTCAGAGTGCAGGGCACCAATCACAATGTCAACTTCGTTGTCGTTGATAATTACTTGAGACATCTTTTGAGGTATACAATACAATACAGATTATTTCACAAACTGAAATTCTAGATCGTGAGTTGGACTCAAACTTGTGACAATAGTTTCAATCTTATCTTAGAATTTCTCAGAACATCCTGTACGATGATTTCCAAAGGTCAGAAAAGCGACATTAATCACTACAGGAATAATTACCATACATATAAGATAAAATTTTAAAATAACTCACTGGTAGGAAGCACAGGGGTCAGAATATGTTGGATATTCAGTGCCTGAACAAGTGAGATGACTTCATCCTTACCAGTTGCTATAAACAGTTTCAGAACTTTTTCAGTCAGCTTTCCAGCTTTCAATATTCTCTGCGCATGAAAATTAAGGAATGTCGTGACGATGCTGAATGACAATGATAAAAAGAAAAAACTAGTTAAAGTGCTATAACTTTTATATAGGCAACTAAAGGATTTAAACCAGCTCTACAATAATATCAACTCCAAATCATGAATCATGAGAAAGCCAAATTCTATGGCTGCTGGATGCCTTACTTATTTGATCTAGTTATCAAGGTCAGATGTTTACAGCAAGGAAAAAAGCAAAATTCAAAATTTGATAGCCCAAAAGAAAAGGCACAAAAGAAAGCAAAATCTGATTCTTTGAGCCTTCCAAACAAGAAAATGATGTCACCAATAACTATCAATTCAAACTTGTAATAAAGACAAGTGAGCTTTGTATGATATTTTGTGTGACACAAGTCTTATTATTTTTTATTTTGGTTTTCCACATCTTCCTCCCCTAGAGGTAATTCTATTTGAGGTATTATTGAACACTACATGTGGACACCTCTTTCAGCTAAGATTCGAATCGTGGTTTGCCACGTTGTGGGAGATTGACCCCTTCTGCTAGACTCAACCACCGTTGGTCAAGTCTAAGTTATTTTCAACTATACCATAAAAAAACAACTAGAGAGACAAATCACTCGCAGCAACACAGTCGGGGTTTTAAAAGAAAGGTCCAACAGCGAATCTAGGCCACATCATCAAGTTTTCCATGGCCGCAACATCAAGGTCTTTGCGGCCACAATGCAAACACAATTGAGACCAAATCAACCAAATTTTACCACAATTCTTGCATTATGAAAAATCATGAACCTTGCACACAACCAACAAATTAATCTCAAGAGAAACTAATTGAAACGAGACATAAGTTAGAATCATACTACAAGAGTAATAGAAAGGGATTAATATCCCTAAAGTAGCAAACAACACAAACAGAAAGGACATTCCTTTACTCGTTCTATGATATGCATGCAGTAACATTGATTATTGGCAGGTCAGACATTACTTTTAATCAGAGATCTAGATAAGAAGCATTAATTAAGAAAATCAAATGGCATAAAAATGAACAAAAAAACAATAAATTTAAGAAAGGGTAACCTTAGCAACTAACAATGAAGTATGAGAGAGAGAGAGAGAGAGAGAGAGAGAGGAATAAGAATGTTACCAGGAAGAGGTCGAGGAGGATATGATCAGGAATGGGAGAGAGATCGGAGATGTCGGAGAGATTAAGGACGGCTGAGTCAATGGTAAGAGAAAGTAACGATGGCGGTGTTTTCATTCATTCATTAAATTAAAAAAAAAATCACTAATAATATAAAGTATAAACAAAACAAATTAAAGGTAGCTATTTTCTCTCTCTCTCACAGAAAAAGGGGGAACAAGATCCTTGAATCTCTGTGTTGTTTCCGTCCTCAGCTTCTTGTTGTTGTACTAATCAAGAAATTATCTTGATAATAATAATCAAACAATAATAAAATAAAGACAAAAGAATAAACCGATAGTACCTGGTTCCACTTTTTTCTCTTCACACGCATAAAATAATGACCCGGCTCTAGCCTGCTTTAAACTTCGGACTCGGACCCCCGATTGAAGGGTCTCCTAGTATTTTATTGGGCTACTATTACTACCAAGTTTTTTTTTTTCTTTCTGAAGTTAGTTTCTTTTCCCTTTTCCTACATTCTCAAATATATGTTCAAATTATTCAATATAGAAGTATAACAAATATTTTTAGATCCACTAATTTAGATAATAATAAGGGCTTTCAGAAAAGGAAAATGATATTTGTTACCAAGTTATATGGATATGAAATGCAAAAATGACCACATGAGTTTATTCTCGGGGATTTTAAGTTTTAATTATATATCTTTAAAATACAAAATAGAGTACAAATTAAATTTTAGAATTGAAATTTAGACTGCTAATTTGTTTTCGAAAATTCTTTATAATATTACAATAATCATAATTTCACATATTTACTATGATGGTTATATTATCATCAGTTTACTTACATATTTAATATAATATATTTCTTTTGCTCCACGATAATCATCATATTTATTCATGTCATATAAATTAAGAAAAAGTTATAAATAAAATAAAGGTAATAATAATTTTAAAAAATCAAACTTAATAACAATTAGTGTATTGTCATTATCATATATGGAAAGTGAATAATAATAATTTAAGAGTTGTGTGCATAACATTTTTTTTGTTTATAGATGATATAGTATAATTATCACATGAAATTCACACGTAGTTATATTTAAGTTTGAAACATAATATTCAACCAAATAACATCGGTATTTGTCGGTAGTTGAACCTTGACTTTAAAAATTATGCATAACATTAATTAGAGGTACAAATGAAATATAAAATTTCATATAAACATAATCGAGTCCTACATATTCCCACTTTAGAAGTTGTTAAGAAAGTGAATGATTTTGTTGTGTCATTGATACTTGATGAAGGAAAATAATATCTTAGTTGTGGTTTGATTTGTATGTTTGTGGAAGATGTTGGTCTAAATAATTGTTGGTTAATAACCACTTTTTAATGAGATAGACTTCCAAATTACATATTGTATTTTAGAAAATGAGTTCTTATAATGTTATTGTGGAACATTGATGTATCAAGAAGACTTTTTAATGGAACGTGACTAATTGTATTTCAAATTTATAATTTGTTTTGAAATTTATTTTCACTTTGTTCTAGATTGGAATGAGGTTTTGTCTGCTATGATTTAGCTTTAAAACCAAACATCCGTGAATTAGGACGTCACTACACACTAGAGAGAATATAAGGTGAAATAAGATCGAAAATCACATGGACATCCTTTCGGTATTACTTGATAGCAATCATTATTTCAAGAAATGAATTTGAGCTACACAATGGTAACAATTATCAGACAATCATAAGGGAAATGTGTCCAAAATCAAGCGTTGATCCACAAATCATGGTGAAAACAACTCACTAATCTTAATAAACTCTTTATAAAAGCTGAAGAAGAAATCTTACCAAAGAACACATCACGCATGTCGAAGGTACACATTATTATAACCTAAAATCTCTCTATCTCAAATACAAATTTACTTTATTGTCAAAGTGTATGCAAATAAATCGCCTTCTTTAAAGAGCCGTCGCTGTACTTCTACAACTTCAATGGTGGATTAAGTTCTACTTTAAATAATAATTTTTGTTGTACATATTTAAAAAGAAAAAAATAATTTCAATAATGCAGACTTAATTATAAGCAAAAGATTGAATATTTTTGTCCTAAATTTAAACAAATAGATTTATTTTTTTTAACTTCAATCGTTTTAAAAAGACATATATTAAATTTGATAGATCGTAGATTTGATATCAGTTGATCCATTTAAAAAGAGAAAACGTAAACTTATTTGTAAATATTCAATTAAACTTATATATTTTCTTTTCACTCTAAATTTTGTATATAAAAAACAAATCCTTTTTTTTAATAAAAAAAAAATGTTTTTACCCAAAAATATAAAAGAGAAAAAGTGAAAAACACGCCCGAACTTTGCCAAGTTACGCTTAGCGTTAGTTGTTAGGCTGTTCTTCCTCCCGCCGTCGATGGCATCCGCGGCGGTGCTCCTCTCCCATCTCCGCCGTTCACGTCCTTCCTCACTTCTCTATCTATCACGTGTCCTCATTTCTCATCTCCCTCCTCCACTCCCCTCTCCCACCACGCCTCACTCTCCTCCAACTCCCTCCTTTCTCGACGCATTTCGCACTCGCGCTTTCTCCACTCGCTCTTTCCATGACCGCGAATTAGAGACAGACTCGTTCGGTCTCGAGACTCCGGTTCACTCGGAGATTCTAAATGCGGTCGTTGACAGCGCCGGTGCCGGCGGCGACGACAACCCGGCTTTCCCCGTTCGTGCCGTGATTTCGATGCTCGACTCATTCCACGATCTTACTGGATTTCCATGGTAAGCTTCAATGTCTCGTATTCTTATTCCTAAATCGACTATTCACTTGATTCGTTGTTATATCTTGGATTCTGAATTGAATGTTCGCGTTAATTCAGTATTTGAATCTTCAGGTGGATAACTATAGTTTGGTCTACTTTGGCTCTCAGAACTGTTATGCTTTTTCCTTTAATTCTTACGCTTCACAAGGTTAAAAGGATTTCAGAGTTTGTACCTAAATGTGAGTATTATTTGCTCCACTCAATTTAGTTGATTGCTTCTTTCTCTTTGTAACATGCTAAATTTTGATTATTTATTAATAGTTATTAAATTTAATTAGAAGCAAGAATAAATTCATAAATTTGCTCTGCAAGTTCATGATGCAGCTGATTATCATTTCTTTTATGTGTGTGCGTATATCTTTTTCATAGCTTGATTATCTTATATAATTATAGCCAGTGTTTTTCAATCTTTCTATAGCTGCTGTTATTCAGTTTTATTTTCCTGATTTATGTTGTATTGTAACACATTTCATCCTAGCTTTTGCCACCATTATGTGCGCCAGTTGTGTTGCAGTCACGTAGATTTTGTTTTTGTTTGCTTGTATACACAAGCCTTTTGATTTTGGCTTTGGTTCATTTTGAGGTGCATCTGAATGTTTTTTTTTCTTCCGTTGAGGTGTATTTTGTTCATTTAGAATTTGAGAGTGAATACTTGCTTATCACCTCTCTTATAGCACTCTGTACAAGATGTTTTTTCTTCTTTATTTTAACATATGTAGTTCATCTACTTAAATTATTATTAATTTTTGTTTGATTCCTTCACTTCTTAAAGTGCCCCCTCCATTCCCACCACCTTTCTCAGGAAAGAGTTATATGCGTCAGTTTTTATTCTTCGAGGAGAAGAGAAAAGCAGTTGGATGCCCTTCATATGTGTGGCTGCTGGTACCATATATGGTTCAGGTGATATTTTTAATTTCATGGGAAACGTTCTTATGAACCCTAGAGCAATGAATTTGCCTTTTTCTCCTTCTTAGTCACCTTTGTTAACAACATTACAGCCAAAAGCAACCACCAAGAAAAGCAGTATACTGTAGTTGTAATGAGGATGAAAGAAATTCCCAGACCTTGCTTATGTAATATATAAATAAAGAGTTCTATAAAATATATATATATATATATATATATATATATATATATATATATATATATATGTATGTATGTATGTATAAATAAATAAAGAAGAAAAGAAAATCTATGAATGGTGTTAAATTGTAGTACCTGCAAATGGAAATCAAATTATGTCTAAATTCTGAAAAGGAAAAGACTGCAGACTCTCCTCCAGAATAGAATAGGGTTTTGAATAAAGCTTACGTGTTCAAGTGAATTTATTTTTTTTGCTACATCGACATAGCTTACATTACATATCATTTGTAGAGATTATACATTACCTCATTGAATATCTTGACAGCTTAAACTTGAAGAATTCTTACATCACTGAATTTAAGATTTCCAGCAACTTTTGATGATTATTTCTTCAGATTTGTACTTGTTTCTTACTCTCCTGAATATCAGAGGAAGCATCATGAGCTGGTTAGAAGCTGAAACCTCTGCTAAAGATGTGCAGCATTTGATCTAAAATGAGCATCTTTAGCAATTAATGCAATAACCCAATTGTTTGACTATTAGTTTTTTGTCGTGGTAAAAAGAAAGTTTAGGTGGAGGGGAAAATGCCTCATTCCAAGGTTAGGCCGTGCACAAACCTCAGGGAGAACTCAGACTTTACAGATTGCCTACCAATAAACGACCACCAGAAACTGAGGACCTTTAGTAGATGCACGCTGTTCCTACCATTTGAGCCAACCACAGTTGCAACATTAGTTGAATTTTTGCATCCGAGGAAGTTATTTTCCTTTAATTTTACTCAGTTCAGCTTTATTTGAGAGGATAGGGATTAGGAAGAAAGTACTTATCAAATGGGTGAGAGATAAGTATGTGAATCCTATAAAAGTAAACCTAACAAAAGGGGGATGAGAACTGTCAGAAAGAAAAAAGTGATAATGCAGCAGCAGAGCTGCCCAATGTCTGCAAAACTGAGATGGAAATACCTTTAAAACAGCTGTAAGCTGAACGTTGGAGAATGGATAAAAGCACAATATTTTCTGAAAGATTTAATGTCAAAGAGACAGACAACATAAAAGTGTTTGCTTCTGATCCAGCTTAGTGCACCCAATAATTGCATAAACTACACACTGTGACCGAATTCTATCCCACTTCCTACTAACAGTAAATTTGTAATTGGAAATGGATACTAAAACACAGTACAATAATTTGATTTTTTATCATTCTGGAGAAACCAAAATATGGATGAACAGAGTTACATTATCATATAGTTGCTTCACAAAAATTTCATCATGGTTTTAAGTTTTTAATTTAACTCCAGGTTCCCTGCTTTTTCTTGTGGATGATTAGCATAAGGAGGATGTCCGTGGATGGTCACCCTGGTTTCAATTGTGTAAGGCTCTAATTAAAATGCTGTTTTCCCATCGTGTCTTTACTTTTCTTAACTTCCTATTTGCAAAAATAACTTACAAGGTTGTAGTTCCATGAATGAAATAAAACGACTTCATAAGATATCCAACATGAAGATCCAACTCAATTTGATTGGATGGATTAAAATGATAACTGTAAGCTTTAATGATGGCATGTAAGTTATGCGTAGTCTGTAGAGAGGCTGCATCTGTGTTAACTGTTGAGTCTTGACTGATATTTGCACCATATTCAGTTATTCACACAGACACCCATCGTTGCTGAATGAACATGCTAAATATTGCAGGGTGGTACTTTATGGTTCCAGAATTTAACAGAACACTCTCACGGTTATTCAGGGTTCATTTTACCTTTTCTGGCAGCTGGTTTGCACTACATTATTGTTCAGGTAATGGACTACTGAGTCCATATTCATGAGTGGTCTTATTATATCTCTATTTACCTTGTGTTTCTTTTCCTTCATCTACATACCTATGTGCATCAAAGGCATTCATTTAACATGAAGCAGTTTGATTCTATTAAAAAAAAGAGAATCAGAATGTATTAGTGTCTTTGTGGCAACCCCATGATAAAGTTGGAATGTAGTTGAGAGCCAAGTACTAAGGTATTTAGGACAGCTGATATAATAAAAGTATGATTGCTGAGCCAAAGTATGTGGCAAACTTAATGGATCTAAAGGCAATTGATCAATGGCTAGTGATCACTCAAGTCAGACAATCTAATACTCTGCGTTTGCTTACTGGCTCTGCTGTTCTGTTTATAATGACGAAATCAAACTTTGTATTGGTTTTTGTCTCATTTATTAAACAAGCTTCATTGCTCGTCTCACTAGTAGCTCAGTCAACAATAAAGTAGTATACAAATATAGTATAATAACTAATATTCGACGTGCTATAAAAATAATAATAGTCAGATACTCAGATTCTAGTTTATTGCATAATAGAGTGAATTTATTGTTTTCTGTCTGAGATGTGTTTGGTGTGTGCAATTATAGTTGAAGTTAATTCTCTCATAGACTCATAGGTTTTGCTACTGGCATGGATGAGTCAGTCGGAGACTGTTTACTAATTTATGTTTTTGATTTATCAGGTATCCTTTAAGAAACCTTTGGTTGCAGAAACGAAGGACATTTTTGACTTGCTATCCACTGTGAGTATAACATGTATAACAGTTCTTATGTGTTGCTTCCTATTAATTTTCCTTGGCAAAAACAAAGTTGATCCCCGAGTTCCAAAATTTTCATTTTGTGTGATATAAATATCTTTATTTAATTCTACAAAGAGTGTTTAAGAACGTTGTATATGCTTCAGTTCAATGAATTAAAAGCACTAATTCAAATATTTCTGTTAATGCAGTACTACAAG
Organism: Cicer yamashitae; assembly: GCA_037974755.1. Lineage (NCBI taxonomy): Eukaryota > Viridiplantae > Streptophyta > Magnoliopsida > Fabales > Fabaceae > Cicer > Cicer yamashitae. Next base: position 3,680,612 of record JBBPBQ010020321.1, on the reverse strand, counting down.
CGATATTTGGACTTTCTAACGCTGCCTATAGCTTTCATTAACTTTTCTATTCCTCAGGTAATTTTACTCCTCAATATTTTGTGGTTTTAGTTAGGATGTTAATTGGATAAAAGACATCTTTACAATGCATTCTGAGAATTTATGCTAGTAGACCATATATGAGAGATGGTTACTACTGGATTTCAAAGACTGTATGGTTTGGATTAAAATAAAAAACCCAAAACTGACTACACATTTTACGAATAAACTACATTTGAAGCTATCTTAATAAGCTGACATGCAAGATATCTGTAGGCACTGCCGCTCTGAGAAATGGGGATGTATGGTTGCAGAAGATTAAGGAAACCTATAATATATTTTTTAATATAAGCTACAATTTCCTTATAATCCATCAGAGACTATTTTCGCTTGTTAGTTAATCTGATTAACAAGGTAACTTGGTCTAGCTTGACTGTAGTAGTTGATACTAGATAGAGTTAATATTTTCTGCAACAATTCAATCTAGTGGTACCTTCTCCTGTTTTGAAACCAAAGGTGGAGGTTGTGATCACGTTTCTGAATTTGCATGGGTAGGTATCCCTAGTCAATTTGATAGAAACTGGTATCTTATTACAAAAGAATAGGGAAAGTCCCCTAGATTACAATGTTGCACAGGTTCGAACCTAACCATATTTCTACTAACTAACTAGGTATCCCTAGTCAATTTGATAGAAACTGGTATCTTATTACAAAAGAATAGGGAAAGTCCCCTAGATTACAATGTTGCACAGATTCGAACCTAACCATATTTCTACTAACTAACTAGGATTACTTATGAATACCTATCACAAATAAAAAGGGGGAGCTTTCAGTTATATTGGCTTCTCATAATATTAACAGAGGATTAGTTAGCAATCACTTTACTGAAACATTCCTATTGTGTATGTGCCATTTTTCATTCCAATTGTTTTATTTTATGGTAAACTCGTTCCATCATAATCTGAAGGTCGTAGTGTTATGTTTCTGTAATCTATTCTTGCAGGGAAGCCAACTCTATTGGATTACAAATAGTTTATTAACGCTCACTCAGGTTAATAAGAAAACTTTGTGCGTCTCATGGTTTTTTAAGTTTTGGCTACTGTTGTAGAATTAATCTTAAAATAAACTTTGCAGCACTTTGCTCTTAGAAATCCTACTATCCTTGCAAAGTTGGGGTTACTTGACAAGAATCCTCAAAAAGCAGCTTCTGATGAAATCGGTGCTTCTAAAACATCCTCTTTACTGGGGGTGCAAGGCAATAGTACAACAGCAGCTATCAAGGAAACTGTTTCTCCTGAAAAGAACCCGCTGGATTCACCTGAAAAATGGCATAAAATACCTGTAGAGAACATGTCCTCTGTAGAACTGACCACTGTGAGTGAAAAAGAACATGAACATGCACCATGTGTGATATGTCATTAAAATTTTATCAACTCCAAGAATTTGTCACCATTTAATGGTTTGATTTTGTTTACAGCTTGCAGTTCCATTTCTATCCAGTAATAATAAAGAAAGTGCAATACCTTTACTAAAGTAAGTTACCCTTTTTATTTACTAAAGAAAGTTATCCTTTCTCCTTGTGTTAACGTAATTTTAAGCTTTATCTCTGATTTGATGGGGCAATGCTTTATTAACTCCCATATACAGACTGGCACTTGATAAGGACCCTGAATACTTGCGAGCTTTGGTTTTGATGGGACGAGTTCTATTGCTGAAGCAAATAAATGATGAAGCTGTTGAATACTTTGAGCGAGCAATATCAAAGGTGTGAGTTCATATTCGCCGCCGTTTTGTTTTAAGTTTGCTATTCTAGTTTTATTATTTATAATAATATCTGGTCTGGTATTTGTTCGTCCATGAACTATTCTTTTGAATTGCTCTTTTTCATTTACTTATACCAGAAATTTCTTCTCATTTCACTTAGTTTGCATCATTAATGCCTAATTATTTACTGATTTTTCCTTAGCTTTCACTCGCTGGCCACCCAACTGATCCAGAAGAGGTTGATTTGTTGATTCTTTCATCCCAATGGGCTGGAATTGCATGTGAACGACAGGTAAAATGCATACTTCAATTTTTATCAAACTTCTGCGTGATTAAGTTTTTTTTTATATGATCATAAAACACTTGAGTGTACATTTGACAGAGGAACTATTGAGACAGTTAGTACATGGAATGTGTCTTAAGTGCCTAATACCTGTTACCTGGTTGAAAATTGCACCTCTATTCCTCTTAAAAACAAATTTTGGAACTTGGTGTGGGTTTAAGTAGCAGTTGTTGTCTGACTTTCAGTTTACCTAACTATTTTGGTAGGCATCATATCATGCATGGCAATTTTAAAAGCTTCTAGTTATTTTTTAGGATTGGCTTAAATTTTCATATTTCTTCAATTTTCTGTATGGCAGGGAAAGAGGGATGAAGGGCGTGCACACTTTGAAAGAGTTGCAAATATGGAGGAGCCTGAAGATCCTACTAGCAAAGGCTATTATTTTGATGGGTTGCTGCTGCTTGCCAGGTACAGCCTAGGTTAAATACCTTAGTGTAGTGTTGAAACTTTCCTCTTCTGACAGTTATTTCCATTTTGCTCATGGGATTGGGTTGGATTTCTTGGGTTTACAGTACTCTATATGATGCTGGTCAAAAGGCTGAAGCTGCAAAGTATCTGCGTCTTGTTGTTGCTTTTAATCCTGCTTATAAGAAATTCTTGGAACAGTGTGAGCAAGATGAAGATTTTGCGAGTGATCTTGCCCGTAGTAGGAGAGAACTCTGATTTCAGATAATTTACTGATGTCCATATTTTTTGTATTCTATATCTAAACAGTATAGTTTTCCCTTTCATTTCTTGTTTGCTTTACAGTTATTTATTTATATAGATAATAAATATATTTTTATGTAAAATATTAATAATTCTGCCGGAATATATGATATAAAATATATTTAACGGATCACAATGTACATATATGACTCTCATTACATTAATTTTTCTAACAACTTTTAAGTTGTTTTAACTAGGGAACAAGTTAAAGGTAGTGTTTATGCTTTGCAAAACTCTGATAGTTTAGGTAAATTCATGGAATCCACATAGGCTTGACTCATACACTCCTAAGGGAAGCACATATATAATATAAATATATAGATGATATTTTGGGGAAATGTATTGCGGTTTTTTAAAGTGGACACATTGTCATGATTGATATAAATTTAGTCTAATTTCCGGTTAGCTTCAATGCTCACCTTCTCCCTCTTTATCATTTACTTCCATACCTTCTCCCACTTAGTTTCCTTGAACAACCAAATAAAACTCACCTTGAAACCCAGAAGAAAAAAAGAAAAACAAAACCAAAACCAACAATTAGTTTGTGCAAAATCAATAGTTTCATCTATTTTTTCTTCAACTTCTTCCTCATCATTTCTTCATTATATTGTTTTGTCCATTTTATCATCTTCATCCAACACTATCTTCTTCCTCTCTACTTCATTTTTAAGAAATTTAAAATTTGTAATTTTAATAGAAAAACTCAACTTAAACCATGTGTATTGAGAAAAAAACATCCAAAACGAGAAATCAACTAATCCAATAAAAAGAAAAAATGAGTTGCAATAAAAAAAAAAAAAGAGA
>JBBPBQ010020321.1:3604254-3675380 GCA_037974755.1 Cicer yamashitae | reverse complement strand
TATATATATATATATATATTTATTAGAGTTTGGACTAATCAATAAAAAAAATAATAATAATATTATCATTCACTTTTTAAAATAATAAGATTTAAGGTAAAATGCGTTAAAAAATATATTCATGGTAAATGAATAATAACTTGTAACTTGTTAATTATGTTTATATAAATTATTTTTGCAGTATTTATAAAGAACGAAAGAGTTTAAAATTTATAAAAAAAAAATATGTATTTTTTGAGTCTTACAATATAATCAGATATTTTAGATGTATTTATAGTGTTAGTATACATCCATCAGATATTTTAGATGTATTTATAGTGTTAGTATACATCCATCAATCATCTCTCATATATATTGATTTTATTATTAAGAATTGTATTAATTTTAATATTTATTTTTATACTTTAAATTTTTTATATATTAAACGTGAGATTAAATTGCTCATTATTTAATTAAATATATTATTTATAAACTATATTATATATGAACCGAAGAGAATCCGTTTATCTATGTAATCTTAACTTTTATTTTATTGTCGAGACTTTTATTAACGAAATCATAAAAATAAAATCAAAATTAAGAAACACGTAGAATCAATTGAGTCAACGAAAACATCTAGAATTAAGATGTACCAAAAAAAAACACGTAGAATTAATTAATATGGTACCATTACAAATAAGCAAAAGGCCATATTATGTTCCGGACCAACCTGTGCTGTGACTGCTTTGTAAAAAAAGCACAAACGAATACAAAACACACACGCAAAACAAAGTTATACAAAAACCAGCTACAACAGCAAAAACAACAACTCATAATTCAATTCTTTTCTCTATCTATCACCACTGCTTCAACGCTAAGGAACTCTCAAACACACAAAAAGAAAACAAAAACAAAAACTAACGTTATTTGCTTTGGTTCTGTTGTCTACCAACAAATCCATCGAACAAGATCAACCCCATTTCATCTCATGTATTCAAAAACCCAAATCTAACTTCAAGTTACCATCTTTCCCTTTCTTTCTCAACTGGGTACCTCTCAAAATTTCGATGACTTGTCCCTCAAATTCAATCACCTTCAATGGCACCTTTTGTGCTTGCACACCAGGGTATGTTCTTGACCTTGTGGCAAACACTTGTAACCTCTTTGATGCTAATTCAACTATCACAACAGATACCGGTGTTGATTACTATGCACTTAGCCTCCCAGAGACACTCCCTGGCTTTGATACAATCAAGAAGTTTACACAGTCACAAGCTGTGTTTTTGGAGGCTACACTTGTTATGCTTCTTTCTTGGCTTTTCTTTTGTTTCTTTCTTAGGTTTATGAGCCTTGGTGATGGCCGTGGTGTTTGGTTTCAGCTTAGATGGTTTATTAGTCGCTTGGATATTTGCTTTGCTACTAGACATTGGTTGGTTAGTACTTTGTTTTGTTACAATAAAACTGTGTAGAATTTAGTTGCAGTTAATTCTGCTTTATCAGTTAAATTAGTTGGTGTTTAGTTAAGTTAGTTTATACTAGTATGTATTAGATGTAAGTAAGGATGAGCTCATTGATTGATTCCTATTTTGATTAATTACCAATTAGATTAAATACATTGTTCCATATGGTATATAGTTCCATTCTTTGATTTGATGAAATATGATGATTGTTTAGCTTCATGCCCCCTACCCCAAATTTAAGATTTTACTTTACTAACCTTGCAATCCAACTTCATTCATAAATTTTCCTTTTTTGCCCTAGTTTCATTTTTTGGATATAAATTAGTGATTTGTTTGGATAAACAACTTAATTAAGTGTTTCAAGCAAACGTGCTTATCACGTAAGTTTTTATGTTTAAGCGACACTATTTCTATAACAAAAGATAAAAATAAAGTCAAACTATTTTCATATAAGCTATAAGTTGTTTTCATAAACTATCCTAAAGAGTTTATAGAAATGTTGAAATGAAAACAACTTATGAACATGTCATTTGTTGTTTCCATAAGCTCTCCAAGCAATCTCACTAGTGCTTATGTCAATATGTAAGTTCAAATAAGCCAATCCAAACAGACCTTAGGTCATGTTGTGGTTGTTTTGTTATTGGTGATTTGGTTTCCTAGTTATGAGTAGGTCCTTAACCTTTTTGGTGTCACTATGGCAACAAAGGATGCATATTGTTTAGTGCTATTAGCTACTATCCTCTTCAGACTATTTACCAAAGGAGCATGAAGCAATAAACTTAATTGCACATTGTTATTAATTGTATCATTATGCGTTAAAATTGCATTATTGAGTGCCATTTTTTTTTCCTTGTAGGATGATCAAAAAGTGGTAACCAAACGCAAAACTGAACTTGGTGGAGCTTTCTCCATAGCAAGTTGGATACTATTTATTGGTTTGTTTGCTGCGTAAGTCTCTGATGCCTTGTCACAAAATCTTAAGGAGATTTATTATTTTTCCTTATTACGCTTCGATTCCGGTTTATCACAAATCATTTTTTATTCAACTTTCCATCAGGTTGCTATACCAGATCATATCAAAGAGATCAATTGAGGTTCATAATGTAAGAGCAACAAATGGACCAGAATTAACCTCATTTTTCAATGACATGGAGTTCAATATAACAACTATATCTAGTATGAGCTGTGCAAATCTACGCGATCTCGGTAATTTAGTTACCGGTAATCCAGGCTTTATTGATGAAAGAGTTGTTTCTCTGTCAACTTTAGCGAACTACTCATGTCACAATTCAAGCAAGGGACCAACCGTAGCAGTCAAGTGTAAAAATTGCAAGCTCATCTCTGATAACATGTACATTTCATGGCAGTTTGTTGATCTCCCAAATAATCCTGCCACCGCAGTTGGTTACGAATTCCATCTCGCTTCAATGGATAGTGCTAAAAAACACGTGAGTTTTGTTAATGGAACGCTAAAAAATGGAAGCGCTTTTGATGATAGGCCAGTAACATTCAGAGGGAGGCAATCGAATATTTTGAAATTCAACTTGTTTCCTCGAATATACCATAATTTACATGACCTAAAGCTCATTCAGCCTTTATTTCACGAGTTCCTCCCGGGTTCAGTTTTTGGCGATACAAATCAACTTCGAACATCTCTTGAAAATTCTGTTGATGGACTAGTTAACACCACATTGTATATCAATTTTCTCTCTGCTTATGTTGTGGAGGTTGATAAACAAAGTATTTTGGGTCCTGGTAAGCATCTTTCTATATCTTGTTTTTGCAAGCTATCTTCTACAATAGTTAAATAAGGTTAACCAATTGAGCCATGAGTTTTTGTTCTAAAAATTTGTAATATGTTAACTGTTCTGGAGACTGTTAGAATTAAAATAGATTGTGCTTAACTCAACTACAAAATCTAGCTAGAGACACTATCATATCTTTGCTACCTTTCTGCTCGAATATTCAGTTTTGGTGCACATTGTTGATAGTTTAACCCTTTTCTGTTTTATCTGCAGTGAGCTTCCTTGCAGACCTTGGTGGCTTGTATTGCATTAGCATAGGCATCTTTTTCTATCTAATGATACAGGTATACTTCTTCCTTTCTCGATATTATTCAATTAGGATTCCTGAATAATTTAAACTTTGTGTTATACAATGATTCAATCAATATAGAAGATTTGATAGGAGTTGAGATTTTTATCTTGTATCGAAAGTCTGGGACACAGGCCTATATTTGCGTCGCAGATATGCACATCCTTCTGTATTTTCTAACAATTCATCACAGATATTTGATTGCTTATAGCCTGATAGATTCATAGCTTTTTCATACTTATATTCCATATTGTGCTAACCTTGTTTTACAATTCTAGTGCGAATACAGGGTAAAGAAGCTCAGAAATGAGGATAATGTTTTGCGGTCAATTAGAAATCGGCGTAAAGCTCAAGATAATTGGGACAAGGTAATTTCTTTGTTGATTTCTGAAAACATCTTGTATAGTTCACATTAATGTCCTTATCCTCAATAATAGGGTTCTTAGTTATTGATTATATGACTGATATTTCTTCTTTTAACCAGTTGAGGAAATATGTAAAGTACACCTATGGTTGTCCTAGAATGGATGATGAAAACTATGATAAATCTAAGAAGGAACCTAATTGTGGTGGGTTTATGTTGCGTTCAGTTCGTGGTAGTGAGTCATCACGTAAGCGAAGGCTGCAGAGCAAAACAAGTTCTATAAATTGGTACACAAAACCGAGTTTACCTGCCAGCAAGGTAAAGCTGACACTGTATATGTTCTTTAGTTTTTTTGGTTCACATCATAATTGATAACTGTTCTTCTCATCTCATGTCAAGAACTCTCACATAAGATAACATGTTCCTTATCCCTATGTATATAGTTTAAGATATGTGGTTAGCATGATTTGTTTGTAGCTAGTATTTCTAGTAAAATCTATTGTTGATGCCAAACATTTTTTAAATTAAATCTTTCAATGTTTTCTTCCAGTCATTGATCAAAAAACCGCTTGTATCTACAAATGAGTCGAAAATGTATTATGAAAATACGGAAAAGCAGCAGATTGTTGGTTCAAGCAGAGATTCCTCACCATCTCAACCTCAAGAATCGTCTATTATTGATGAGAACTTTATTCCACCCCCACCTTCACTAGGTATGTTGATACCACTTCACTAATTATTAGTGTTTATTTTAATTGATAAATGACCAGCATACTTATTTGGTGATATTGAAATCAATCTCTTTTGATGTGAAATAAGTTTTGTTGAATGTTACTTTGCTGAGCTTCAAAAGTGAAACTGAGATCTTAGATCCACTATCACACCATCATAAATGTCTTCCATATTTTGTCTTATTAAAGTGCTGATGACCATAGGTGACATTGTGATTACAAGTTCCATACATAAGACTAAGATAGTTATATAACCTATCAGTATTATATTTATACCAAACTTGGAAAGGGAATGTTATTTAGCTCGAGCTTTGTTGTTTTACACGTTTGAGTAAATATATGTAAAAAAACATCACATGATAAAAATAATGAACATAATATTTTTTGTTATTAAGTTTTGAAAAATATATGTAAAAAAAAAATACATGAATGAACATAATATTTTTTGTTATTAAGTTTCGAAAAATTGTTAGCTAATGCTCCTACTACCACTCATATAGTATACAAATACAAATGTGATGCAGAATGCAAGGGTGGTTCCGAGATGAACATGTCAGATATTCAGAAGAATCTCAAAAATTTGTACGAGTACAATGCTATGTTAAGGGACAGATTATTAGCTGCGCAATCTTTGCTTCACTCTTCCTCATCACATCACTCTTCTCAAGTAAAAGGCAATGGATCTTAGCATTCGTGTCTTCTCATCTAATGACAGTCCTTATCGATGGACCATTCTATGATTTTTACAAGCATGGATGTAGCTTTTGAAAACTAACCAATGGGAATTAATCATTGTAAAATCCGTGCAATTTGCAAGTGGGAGAATATGCTGCATGGACTTCTTCAAAACCATAGTATTCCTAACCAGATAATCCTGCATTGAAAGCTGTTGTCTGTGGACAATGCATGCTGATCCACATTTTGGTTTTGTCTTGTATTCTTTGATGATTGTTGTTGTCGTCGTCTGACATTCTTTGTCGCTCTTCTGAAAGTGATTTTCTATGTTTATACGTGTTTCATCAAACCTTGTATATCCCGGCCAGAGCTTTATTTTGTGTAAAGGAGTGGCACTGAACTTTATTTCGCCGAAATTACTATTGTGAATCGAGAGTTATTCACAATGTAACATGATTTTCGATTTTTATTCTTAATGGATTTTGTATGATATGACGAGTAAGTTTTAATTTTCACTAGAGATAACAGTGTAATTTCTCTAGAAGGGTAATACAATTCCCTTGTACATTGGCACATTAATTGTATTGAATTGATAACATACTCTACATATCTAAGTGCACAATCTACTACACATCTCGAGGCTTCTACCATTTTAGAGAAGTATACTGCATAAAGAGGCTCTACTTAGAGCCTTGACCGGGATTGAGGAAGCTAAGGTACCTTGCGATCTGATGGTTACAAATCTCAATCCATGACATGACATTACCCAAAAAAATCCAACTTGTGATCTGATCGTTGCAAATCTCATGCCATGACATGACATTACCAAAAACTTCAACCCGAGGCTACAAATCTCATGGCATGGATTTCACGATTTAAATCTATGATCTTGTTACACAAGCAAGAAAATTGATTAAATGAACAAAGTTTGAAGCAGCACCTACCAGCACTAAAATTGTCTATTCAATGAGATATTCTACTTTTGCATTCAAATGCCAGGATAATTGAAATATAGTACTGTGATATACTCATAAAGAATAGACATTTGTGGACACCAATGTATGTATCATACAAATATATTTGGTCCATTATCCCCAAGCCATGGTATAACTTAGGGAGAATTCCTCATCCCCAACCCATCTCTTCCATCTGTTCATGAGCAATTAGGCTTCAAGAGCACATTGCCTTCTCCACCAGTTCCTGCAATTCCCCATTCTTATATGCCTCTGTAAACAAAGTGAGAATAGGACCATTATTTTCTATAAATCAAGTGATGGTAAGTAATAATATAGTCTCATCTGATGTTAAAAAGATAATCTTAATAACTGATTCTTATGCAGTCAATAGTAACAGCAGGCAGTAAACATTTAAAAGCTGGAGAACCTACTTGAGAGTAACAACTTTTTGTTTTTCAACTTTTATGAATCAATTACAAGGAAGCAAGGTATGTAAATGTAACCAAAAATATAATACATGTGCAAACCCGGCATTTTGCAATAGCTGATAAAAAACAGTGTCTCTGCCACCACCATGATAGAACCTGTGTCAGGTTACTTACATTTGAATCAATCTGGTCATCTTTGATATTTCTAGTTTTTCTTTTATATCAATCTCAAGATATATGACTCTTTTCCCTTTGCTTTCTAGGTTCTAACTACTGAATCTTTAATCTCATAAGAACGAGAATGAAAGTATATACAAGCTAAACCTAGTAATAATAATTCCATTAGTTTTAACATGATAATCACTAGTAGTACCAGCATGATTAGCATATTTCCTAGCTCAAATGTAAAATGTGAAATTCAATAATTCATCATAGCTCTTCCTATTAACTTATTTACAATTACTAATTCGCTATTTCGGTTAGCTTGTGTCCAAAATCCAAATGATTCCATCAGTGAAGAAAACCAAAATAAACAAGCATTAGAAAAACAAGTAACATATGTTAACATTATCACCAAAGCAGCATTGATTGATTATGCCAATATTGTAACCAAGGCAGAAGAAAAATCATACCAACAGTGATATCACAGCCACCAAAAAACTCTCCATCAATGTAGAGTTGAGGAAAGGTAGGCCAATTGGAATATTTCTTCAGTCCCTGGCGCAACAAATCATTTTCCAGTATGTTTATCGTTTCGAAAGACGCATTCAAAGACTTCAATATTTGCACAACCGTGTTTGAGAATCCACACTGTGGAAAGTCCTTGGTACCCTTCATAAACAATACTATTTTGTTTGAAGTAACAACTTTATCCAATGTGGACTTCAATTCAGGAGTCAAGGCTGAAACAAACCAAAACCAGAAAGAAAGAAAGTTTTAATTTTTTCGTGGTAAAAATTTAAAAGGAAAAAAGACACATGAAAGAGTTTATGTATAAACAAGTTATAGCATATGCGGTAAGTGTTTATGTATAAACAATTTTCATGACAAAAGATAAAATCAAATCAAATTATTTTCTTATAAGCTATAAGCAGTTTTCATAAGCTATTCTAAAGAGCTTGTGAAAACAACTTTTGGATAAGCGATTATGTGTAAGCTATTTTATTGACAAAAGGTAAAATCAAATCAAACTATTTTCGCATAAGTTACAAGCATTTTTCATAAGTTTTTTTCCATAATCTCTAATGAAAATAAGCTAAAAACAACTTCTGAACATGTCTTAAGTTGTTTCTATAATATCTTCCAAATAGAATCACAAATCTAATTGTCACTAAATAAACTCAAATAAGCTTATCTAAACAACAGACCCTAATCCTATATCTATGGAGTTGTAAGTAGTGAAAAAATTAATAGAATTAGAGGTAAACCCTAAAAGGGGTTGGGGTAAATTGCGAAAAATTGAAGGGTGTAATAATCAAAGGTTATGACTTTATGGTGATTAAGTAAAAACCCATAACATGAAAAAGAGGATAGAAGTACCAGAGCAACGAATTGTGTTGAAAGAGCGTTTGAGTTGTAGTTTAGGTTGGAAATTGAAAGAGGTATTTTGTGTGAGAACAAGAGGTCGTAGAGAGAGTGACGAGGTTGGTGTTGTTGTTCCTGAAAGGTGGGAGTTGAAGCATGATGTTGTTGTTGTTGGGTTCAAGTGTAAGTACAAAGGGATTGGCTTCACGCAGCAACTGAAAGACATGTTTGTTCAGTTTTGGAGTTCCAATTTCCACCCAGAATCTTCTCTCCACCAAATATAACTTGATTTTTCCAACTCCAAGTGCGGGCAAGATACCTTTTTAATTTTATACGATCTATTTTTAATTCATAATTTTTTTTTTGTCAAAAATAAATTTTTAACCCTTTAAATTTTGCTTAATTTTCACTCTAGTCCTTAAAGTTACATTTATTTACACCATTAGTCGATATATTAAATTTTTCTCGAATTACTGTCATAAAATATTAAAAATTAAGATCTAATTTAAACATCGCAAGAAGTAGATTGTCCAAACTACTTTGCATGTGAAATAAGTTAAAGACATTAATTACGTAGATAAACGTTTATCATTTTATTTTTAAGATTATATGTGTGTTTGAATTGTTGTAGAGAAAATAAAAAATATATATACCATGTATAAGATTTGATGAATATTTGGTAGATTTTCAAATGATTAGAAGTTTCAATTGAATTAATTGTTGTCAAAATTGAGATAAATAATTAAAAAATGCAAACATAATGTAATTTAAAGAACCAAATCGAGATAAAATAAACTTAAAACATCTAAACGGAAATTGAGTTAAACTTAAAAGACTAAGTGTTTTTTGCCTAATTTTTTCACTATTATGTTTATAGCTAATAGTTAAGTACTTACAATCAAATTTGAATTGAATTCATATACAATATTAGTGTAAATAATTTTTATATTGTTAGTGAATCACAACCGTTAAATCATTAAAAATATTTGACTTTTATCAAAATTACTTTTTACACTTACCGTGCATCACAATTAAACTCATGAAGTTTATCTACAAATGGTCTTTTTTTATAAAAAAAAAAAAGTATCTACAAATAATAATGTTTTTTTTCAGTTTACAATTAATTTATTTTCAATTTTATTTTTAAAAAAAAATATGTACAAAATGTAGAGATGACCCAATTGGTGTGACTAAGTTGGTTGAGCAAGTTGAGTTTCTTAGGAGGACGTCGATTTCATTCTCGCATAACACATTTTTAGCAAGAGCTTGATTAAATATCCAAATGAAGATTAGTGTCTCGTAGCATTTTTAAGGAGTCTAAATATTTTAAATATCCAAATGAGGATTAGTCTCATAGCATATCTAAGGAGTCTAAATATTAGATCCGACACTTCTAAAGTAATTTTATCACTTTAAAAAATAAAGTAAATAATATCAACATTTAAATAATAAATCAAAAGTGAATATTACATGCACATCATAATCAATCACGAATTTATTACAATTACTATGCGGAGCAACTGACTCAAATACCTCAAGTGATTCCTATCAAAATGTAGAGAACATACTTTTTAAATTAAAGAGAAAATTATGAAAATAAACCATTCATGTCAATACTCATTTGATTGAACATTTCTTCAAACCAAAAAATTTTAAACACCTAAATATCAAACCACGGTTTAACTCCAAACTCGTTCCAATTGAAAATGGATCTTCTTCATCTAAAAAAATTGTCAGTTGTAGAGGATCCGATTAGCAAAAAAATAAGAGTGGAAAGAGAAAATATGATTACAAAATGAAGAGATAATAAACAAAAAAGAATAGTTAAGAAGGGAGATAGAGATAATTGAATATACAATTATAAGAGAATTTGGTTTATCCCCTTTTCACAGTGTAAAAGAAATTGGTGTATTTAGAGAATCAAGGAAAATAAGCTATTGATCTTCATCTGTTGAAATCTCAATCCCTATCAATGAAAGTTCTTCGCGCAGTAAATCGAAATTCTTGAAATGTACACCCTTGATCCCAACTTCAGCTGCTGCCTCCACATTTTTTGGCCTAAGACAATACAGAAATCACAAACTCTTTAACAAAAACTAGTTCAATAGTTTCATAATTACCAAATTCAACTCTGCTAATCCACCTCAACTATATTTACACAAAACCATTTATTTATTTTGTTGTAGAAAGATCTGATGTATAGAAAGATAAGAAACCTGTCATCTATGAAAATACAATGTGATGGATCAACTTTAAGATGCCTCACAACTTCCATATAGAATTCAGTATCCGGTTTCCTCTTGCCTGAAACACAATGAAAATGGATCTATAAATAATATTCATGGTTTGCATGACAGGATAGTTTGAGTGTATGTTTTGTCCCTCAAATGATAAGTTTTTTGTCCAACTAGAATATAGATAATATCATAATCAAACAAAAAGATGATCAACACAAAAGCCATTGAGGGAGCCTAATAGACGGCATACAGATTATGTATCATACCATGCGCGTACGAACAAAACGTCCAAGATAAATATTTTGATAGCTTTAACTTGTCTTCAATCAACTGGTACCTACAACACAAAATATTCTATAGAACGCCACGAAAAGCAAAATAGATATCACCATAGAAAATCAACTTTCTTACCATATAGGATAGTTAGTAAAAGCATGCATCTCAAAGTTGTTTTTCTTTAAGGCAATAAGCAATTGTTCAACCCCTTCTATGTATGAATATCCATTTTTCATACAAGTTTTAAGGCCTGTCATAGAAATAGAAGAACACATTCAAGTCACTAGCTATATCAAAATAGAAGAGGCTTGGAGCACAGGAGAGTGCTCTCATTGAATTTCAATGTTGACAACCAAAATATTGATCTATTTCAATTAGCACATGAAATTGAAAAGTAACATATAACAGGTCAAGGGAGGCTATATATATCTATTGGGAAATGTGGACTTGTCCACGGCTTGTAACTCTAACTTATCTACATTAATCTTAATAGTGACCCAAAACATAATTGCAGTTTACAAAGTCTTGCATCAAAACAATTTCACATTTTTTCAAAGACGGTATTGAGTTTTACAGGAAAATTATGGTGAGTATTGGTAGAGCAGGTAATAAAATAGCGATCATTTAAAAAGAAATTAATGCCAGCCCAAAAACTGTCTTGGACTCACAGAAGTTCACTTAAAGATAGATTTCTGTAAATTGGAACGTCTCATTGAGTAACTGTTCATCACCAACGCGAGCATTTTAGGGTGACCATTAATTATAAATCTGCTAAAACTTAAGAAGGGCCATAACATTTTTTTAGCAAAAGTCACAAGATAGCTAACATGTTTTGTAGTATATATAATATGTAATACCCCAGACAGCATGGAAAACCACAGCTAACTTGTAACTCCTCCAAACCAGCTTCCTCTTTTAACCAAAATTTCAAAATATGCAAGCAATAATTCTTAAACAAAAAAAAAATTGATGCATTATATTAAATAAGTTATCTGCATATCATAGTTATTCAATTCAACACACAGAAGATTAATACTAAGCAATGTTATCAAATAGCAGTGCAATAAGCCTATAACGCTATAGCATAGCAGAAATTGGACAAATTGTTATTGTTCTGCGATACACTACAAAATACTTTCAACTAGTGACTATAGTGATGTTATATCTATCTAGTGTAGCAAAATTCGAACAAACTACTATTTTCCACAATTCGTGATTGACAACACCAATACTAAGTGATAAGCTCTATCTAGCAACAAAATCTGAGACAAACCTTCTAAGTCAAAATCCCTTCCATCTTTAAAAAAATTTCTTGCTAGCTCCATCTGAAAGAAAATTATACAAATTGATAAGAAAAGTGCTGTTAAAAGCAGAAACTACCAATCCATTCAATGCAAAAGTTCTAAGAAATTAAAAAATCATGAATGAAGATAACAGCAATATAAACATATATAAAAAATGATTGAAATTTTCGTTAATCCCCCAAATGCCCCAATTACAAATTGAATTCACAATTGTAAAAAAGTGTTGACCTTTATACAAAACATGAAAAAGGGTCCCCAAAGTTTGTTGCTTTATAGTTTTACCTCATCAATGAGACCCTTTTCAAATTCAATCCATGAGGTAGGGTTTTTGCAATCTATGAGTTCATTGAAAGACATACCGAAGAAAGCAGGGATGTCTTTGTAGAAAGGGTCACGAACAATTGTGTCCATGATGTCAAATAACACAATGGGAAGTTTTCTGTTTGATGATGACATGTTTGTGATTATTGTTGAATTTGAAAGTGAAGGTTTGAAGTAATGTGTTGTTGTTGGTGGTGTTCTAAGTGGTTTGTTGTGGATTGAGAAAGAGGAGAATGGTACTCCAACACTAGGTAACAACATTTTTCCTATATTTTTCATTGGTTTGTAGATTACTGTAATTTATGGACCCTCTGTGTTGTAAACTGAAGTCCAAAGAGGAACAACTGGGCAATGGCTAATAATATTTTTTTGGTCCATGATATATTATGGAGTCCCCACATGGCTTATTATTATTATTATTTTTTTTTTTAATTTCCAAAAGCTGTTCCACATGGGTTGATATATGCAAATGAAAATTGATTATTGTTGAAGTTGTCATTTGTTGACCAATACATAAATTATCAGTTATACAGAATATTGTCTTAGTAAATAATTAACCGTTTATTAGTATTTAAAAATTATTATAAATTTTATAATCATCGTTGATATTTTTTAGAAATAATATTTTTTATTTTTTGTAATGATTGATGTTAGTAAGTAGTAATATTAATATGGTTAGTTTTTGTTGTTGGTGGTGGGGTTCAAGTTGACAACCTCCTTATCACTTTATTTCTTAACTTCTCCACTTCAGTCACCAAATCAATCTTATATCCCTCATAAATAATAGTTTATGATTTTTTTCGTCTTTATGAATAAAACTATGATTTGATTGATTTCAATTTAACAAAATATATTTTCCTTTTAGAAGTAATAGTTGACGTCCCTTATTTTCCCTTGATAAAAATGCCTTGTAAGGAGAGACCCAGAGGATGGAAAATAGAGACAAATGTGTGAAAATTTAAAGCACGTTCAACATATTTTGGTGGCATTCAATTCAATGACACTTCATACTTTATGGATGGTATCATACATGAAAATATTTGTTTCCTTCAAAAATGAAGTTTCTAGCATACCAAATATCTTAACATAAAGATAAGGCAAAACATATTTCTTCATTTGAGTCATGATTGGTCCGTTTTCAAGCCAATGAAATAAATTTGGTTGGCTTCAAAATAAACACCCAAAGAAAATTGAAATTAGACATGTTTTGATCAAATGCATTCCTTAAAAGGGTGGTCAACATCTTTCCTCGATCAAACTGCAAACATCATTTTTTTTTAGTTGGAAGACTATCTTTCAAAATCTATAAAGTTAAGTGAACATGTTTGAAAATAGTTTAAAGTTCCCATAGCTTCGACCAATTTTCTAATTGCGCTTATTGATATCATCAAGACCAGCTCAAGACGTAGTGGGACTTAAGACGATTTTAAATATGAGGCCTTTTAGACCCAATAATAATATTTTAATAAAAATTACTAATGTTTTTTAATGAAAAAACACTTTAGAATAAAAAATGATTTATAAAATTATATAATTGGTTATGATCTAAGAAACTTCAAACGACAAAAAGATATAATCAATCAACAGAATATTCCAAATTCCATTGTGATGCTGAATAAGTTGAGATACTTGTTAGATATACGAGGTATTAGTGGTAGAAAGATGAACATCTTATCATAAACAATCATTTGACATTTTCAAGAACATCCTAGATTAGTCAAGATATACTATCTGACTCTTACTACCAAATCAAGTCTTTGATTTTCTTAATCAAACTTCTCCGGTTATCCCCATTAAACTATCGTGCTCACCACCACCTCTAAGAAGGGGAGGCAACCAACGATGAAGCTTACCAACAAATAAATTGTCAACAACCTGTCATGCATAAAAATCCAAACAACTTATCTTGTTTGCTTCGACAACTTTTTTTTTTTTACTAAAAAATATCACATCATGAGTTCAAATCGGATATAATATAAATTTAGCAAATTCTTTCAAGAATAGTTGAAATGATTTTACTCATCATAGATCTTGTCACGACCCGAAAACTAAACGTCGTGAGCGGCGCACAAGCTATACTCCTAGCCTGGCAAGCCTACTCACTGACTTAAAAATCAAAGAACTAAATAGTTCTCAATAACCATTCCAACAAAATATATATATAACCTTTCTCAAAATTTCGACAAAGTATTCTCTGTAACTTCAACATTCCCAAATTTATAAAATTCATGTTTACAGTATTAACTCAGTCAACTCATATTGCAAATAACATAATCTAAATGTTTAATACATTTTCCAAAAGACTATCTAAACTCTAATAGCTGCAAAATACATTACAACTCAACAGACTTTATAAAAAAAGGATTCTCGATCAAAGAGGTCTACCAAAACAAATATGATCGAGACTTGAATCTACCAACAGCTTGCTACTCAGCTGCCTGTGAATCTGAAGAAAAAAAATAAATGACATGAAATGGTAAGTCACAAAGACTTAGTGAGAAGACAACAGTCACCATCAACTAGAAGGGAAACACAGAAAGGCACGAATAATTGTTTTACAACCTTGAGACGATTATGTTATACACATAATCAAATCATTAAATTTATAATTTAGCCGTTTGGATAGAATATTAAAAATCCAATTAATAGCGAAGCGAAATCAAAATGAATAACATTAAAATCATCATAGAAAATCAAACAAGTAAAAATACTAATTATTGAGAACCAAGAGACGACTTCATCTCATTGATAGCCATTTCCTCCTAAAGGTGGCATTTCCCTTATGGGTGGCTCCATCTAACGGATAGCTCTCTCCTCTCAATCCCGCAACGCATCATCACGCATCAATTATGGAGTTTACATCTCGTTGATAGCCCTCTCCTCCTACGGATGACATTTCTCATAGGGGCGGCTCCATCTAACGGGTAACTCTCCCTAATCAAAACGAGGTAACTAGGTGCACCTAACGCCGTTAAAGATTTAATAATTATAACAACGATTTTCCAAAACACATATTTTAAATCATCTCTCATTTCTTCGTAATTAATGGAAAACATATTCAATCGCATAACAATTCAATATTTAAATACTTTTAATTCATACGTAAATCAAACTATTAACATATTATATAACAAAGACCATTACAATAAATAAATGACGAAATCCAGATAAATTTCAAAGGTTGTGTTCCCAAATTTTTAAATAAACACTTTAACATAGAAAACGAATAAAATAATAATTATAGCATTATAAAAATAAATGACGATGACCGTCGTCAACTCACTACGGAGAATCGGCTACGTTTGTTCTCCAACAACTCCTAAAGTAGTCGGCAGAACCTCAGCTGACAAATCTGAGTATAAAAAAAAATATATTCTCAAGACTTTAAAAAAATTATTCTAAAGTTTAGCTAACTCTAGAAAAGCATAAAAATTCATTAAATCTACTCTAAGCACAAAAATAAGATTTTTAACCAAAACTACATTTTTCTAGAGATTCATACTAGCATTACAGTTGAGTATTTACCTCAAAGAGTCTCAATAACAACTCTCATGGAATGAGTACCCTTCTCCTTCCTTGAATCACTAACCCTAACTCCCAAAATCCTAACCAAGAGTTTTTTTTTTTTTTTTTGTAGAAGTATGAGAGAGTTATGCTCTTGGGGATGTTAAATTTCTTTTAAGGGTTGAGGGTTTAAGTGTTGTGGAGTGAGAAGAAGCAAGTAGAAGGAAAGAAGAAAAAAAAATAAAAAAAATGGGGGAGGAGTTGTCTTGGCCGAGAGGGAGAGAAGAAAGAGGAGAAGAAGAATGGAAAAGAGTGAGATGAAAAAAAAAGTGGAGGTGGAGTTGGTTTTATTTATTTATTTATTAATATTAATATTAAAAATAAATAAACAAAAAATAAAAACTTTAATGAAACCGAGCATCTATTACACTATTAATCAAGATATTTGTTGATTACTATATAGATATTCCAAGATTAATCAAGACATTCGTTCAATCAAGTTTTTATAAAATTTCTTATAAGATCCACAAACAAACTCACAACTTAAAATTAATAGCAAAAAAACGACAATTTAAGCAACATGGCTACAAATATCATAAAATTGAAATACACAGAATATTCATATGTCCTGTAAAACAAAAATCATTAATTGAAATTTATAATGGATGAAATGTACTCTGTCAATATGAACCAAATGAACATCAAACCAAGACGATAACACAAAAAAAACGCGACACTAAGACAACAAACAAAACAGCGTCACACTTAGACGGTAAAATTACATAAAAATACAAAAGAAAAATTAAATACGTATGAAAGAAACTTATTTAGAGAAAATAAAAAAAATAAAAAACTTAAAAGGGTTATTGAGAATGGCGATTGATACTTTAATCTCTCAAATTTTACTTTATATAAAATTAATCTCTCAAATTTTACTTTATATAAAATTTACCGTACTAGTCTTAAATATGAACAAATATAAACTTTATTTAAATATATCTATCATTTAATATCTCTCAATTAATATAAATTTTATTTTTCACTGACTATTTTATCGTCATTAAAAGAATAATTATATTTCATTAAGTTATTTTTTACAAATTAAACTAAATTTATTAATAAATATAGAATTACTTATTCAAAAAATCTAACTTAACTTAAAATATCACATTTCTACGTGAGTTTGTCTTTTTCAAGATTGCACTATGAGAAAAAGTATAAAATAAATAATTTTAGAAAAAACAAAAGGAATTAAAGAAGAGACAAGATCGATGGAGTGAGACCCTCTCACTTCTGAGGCCGCCAAGCCATCTTCTCAGAAACTGCCTTCCTTTCTTCTCAAAATCACCGACTACCCATTTCACTCACTCATCACCACCCTTTTCAAAACTCTACACTCTCTTCTTTCCCATATCAATCACATGTTTTCCATTTCAACCACCCTATAGCTCATCCCTTTCAATTCCCCCAAAACCATGGTTTCCCTCTCAACCAATCCTTTCTTTTACCTCACTTCACAAACTCCTTCCCCTTCCCCTTCTACTACATTTAATCCTCATCACAACAACGCCAATCCATTCTATCACAATAAACGCATTAATAAGGATCACAGAAAGGTTGTCTGTGCTTGCATCGCTCCTCCAAGAAACTTCAACGCTCAAGATTCCTCCGCCATTCAATTCAATGTAACACTAATATATTCTTTTCATCTTATTTCATATTACACTTCAACAAGTTCATTCCTTTTTGCTTTCCCCCCTTTTGTTTTCCTCTTTTTTGTTTAATTTTTCATGTGGGGTTTGTAAGTAACTCAGTTTGGTTTTCTGGGCATCGCCAAATTTTATTCTTTTTTGTTTTGTTTGGTTTTTTTTTTTTTTTTTTTTTTTTTTGTGACATCAAGTGTATTGCTACTTGCTAGGGTTCATCAAAATCAGAACAATTAAGCACAGTGCGGGATCATGAGGATGATTCTGATGTTCTTATTGAGTGTAGAGATGTCTACAAGTCTTTTGGGGAAAAGAAAATCTTAAATGGTGTTAGCTTCAAGGTGATCCATTATATGATTGTTCTTACTTATCTTTTCGCCTTTTGGTTTAACTCTTATATGTAATTCCATTGATTATGATACTTTGGAGGATGCTTTGGATAGATAACTTAGTTAAGTACTTATTCAATAGTTGGTTGTCATATAAGAGTATATGTATAAGCTATTTCTAAGATCGAAGAGGGGATGGCGATCAAAATTGCATAAACTGAAAAGAGCTTACAGATATATCACAAATTATTTTCATAAGTTAGTTTAGAAAAACTCTATACCCAAGTGTTTTCTATAGCACTATAGGGCAGCATAAATTGTTATCGTTCTGCGATTTGCTATACAAAATGTTGTCAAATAGCAGTTATAGTAGCACTATAACACTCTTGCATAGCGAAATTTGAACAAACCACTATTTTTCGCAGTCCGTGGTTGACAACACTAGTGCTTTATCAAAAACCAATAATTTTATAAATGAAGTTATTAGGGAAAAGTTGGAGGAGGCCTTGCTGATTGTGAGCTTACTAAAATATTTCCACCTTTTTTTTTACATTATGAATAGATCAGGCATGGTGAAGCTGTTGGAATAATTGGCCCCTCCGGAACTGGCAAATCTACAATTTTGAAGATTATTGCGGGACTTCTTGCTCCGGACAAGGTAAGTGCCAGATTTGGGCATGTGATTTTTATTGAATAATAATTGACCTTACTTCTTGAGTGTTACCCCTTTTCTATTGATCAGGGAGAAGTTTATATCCGAGGTAGAAAGAGAGGTGGTTTGATAAGCGATGATGAGATATCTGGTCTTCGGATTGGATTAGTAAGTTTCAGAGTTATCTTTGACACGCATATTCTTAAGTGCGATTATTTTGTCAGCTTTAATTTAATTTATTTATCTGTAAACAGGTGTTCCAAAGTGCGGCACTATTTGATTCTTTGACTGTTCGCGAAAATGTTGGTTTTCTCTTGTAAGACGCAGGCTTAATCTTGACTTTGAAATTTCACTTCTTTTTTAAGATTGTTGTGTGAAGGGTGATAAAAGTTGTGTATTTAATAGATTTCTGTCTTCTGCAATCCTTTTCTTTTTTGTTTCTGACCTTGTTATTGTTCAGGTACGAACACTCAAGCATGCCTGAGGAACAGATATTGGAGCTTGTCAAGGAAACCTTGGCTGCAGTTGGTTTGAAGGTATACTTCATATACATGTAATAATTGGTTCATCCATTAACATCTGGAAGTGAATACTTCATCAAAGAGTAGAAAAAATAGTATATGTTTTCCTTCTGCCAATGAAAAATTAGTTTCATATAGATACAGCTGGAGTGGTTAATTTGCACTATGCTTTGCACATTTTAGTTTTACAGTCATTTTGTTTTATATGTATAGAATAACTCTTTATCCACCATTTTTACAGGGAGTTGAGGATCGGCTTCCTTCCGAGTTATCAGGTGGAATGAAAAAGCGAGTTGCTTTAGCTCGCTCTATTATTTATGACACCACACAGGATTCAATAGAACCAGAGGTATGTTAACTTCTGAAATTTCTCCTTTCATATTCTTAAGTGTCCAATCCTCCCTCTGATTATCAACTACTTAATGCCATTTCGCGTGGTTCTGAATTAATGTTTGAAATGCCTACACAAGGCAGGGTTGTCTGTAGTTAGTACTTTTCTTTGCTTTAGATGAGTTTCATTTATAAATTCAAGCAGTGTTATTTGTTTATTACATGTATTAATTTTGATTTTTTTTAATACAATTATCTTCAATTTTTAGTTTGTGTTAGCAGAACCCCAGTTAGGTTGGTTAGTTTATTGTAAATTACTATTGTAATAGCTAGTTTGTTAGGTAGTTAGAGAGGGAATGGCAGAGTATATATAATAGGAAAGAAAAAATAGTGAGAAGTCTTTTGTTTTAGGGTTAAAATTGAGAGGTAAATTATGGGTATCTCCAATGCATGAGAGGAAGGAAGGTGTTGGAAGTCCTGCCTTAATTACGGTGTGCCCCTAGCCACCTTAATTGTGGCATTGGTGTTGCCTTCATTGTAGTCTGCAACACTTTCATTGTGTTGGGCGTGAGTTGCTGGGTTTACTCCCACATTGCCTAGAGATATGGCCTAAGCAGTGCTTTTAAAGCTTGGACAGTTCTCACGTACAACTTACAAGCCGATTTAGTATAGTTAAGTTAGACCCAACCCAAATTGTAAGATGGTATCAAGGCATGTCCCAGATCTGTTGTTAGGCTACTCACATTGTCCATGCTCATGGTTCATTGGGTCTAGGTGTGAGGAGGCCGTTGGTAATTTCTCCTAAATTGCGGTCTGCCCCTAGCCGCCTTGATTGCAGCATTTGGGTTGCCTTGATTGCAGCCTCCAACACTTTCATTGTACTGGGTGTGACGGGCTGTCTAACAGCCTGACTTCTTCACTGAGTTCAAACATGACCATGGTTATGGTATCCCAGCCCCGTGGTCAAGTTTGAACCTAGTGGAGGAGTCAGTTACAAGATGGGTTTAGTCCCACATCGCCTAGGCACATGACCCGAGTAATGCTTATAAAGTTCGGGTAGTCCTCATCTTACAAGTAGGGTTGAGTTACGACCAACCCAAAGTATAAGAGAAATAACAGAGTAGAGTCTTTGGTTTTAGAGTGGAAGTTAAGAGGGGAATTCTGGGTATCTCCAATACTTGAGAGGCAAGATAGTCATCTTAACAATTGTGTACTATTGGGTCTCAGTTCTGTATTTCATTGATACTGTATAGAAGGAAGTTTCTATAATAAAGGTGCTGTTTTCCTGAACCATTATCTATTAATTTGACTTTCATAAGGAATAAATGCGACTGTAGTTAGACAGTGATGTTGGCTTTGGTTATGTTTACTGTAGAGTAGAAAGAAAGTGAAATTCTATAGCTGAGGGTTCTGTGCTTTTATTGTATGAAAAGATTCAATTGATAGTATGCAATAACGCAGGCCATGGAATCTTATTTCTGCTGTTGTTACTTTTAATATAAAAATAATCTTCCCTCAACCACATGTAGTTCTTGCGGTTAATTTTTGCGGGGAAACTTCTTATACATCTATTGCAGTTGATGTTATTGCCTATATCTGGAAGTTCACAATTTTACTATTTATTCATCAGTGCCATTGCCAACGATTACATTAAGGAGAAATCGGACATATTTGTGTATAATGCAAAAAGTAGGGATCATTTTATGTAAAGAATTCCCTCTTTGCGCATATCCTCTTCCTAGTTATTATTTGTTCATAAAACTAGACTCAATGGCTTTGAGTTATTTTATGGCAGCACTAAATTTTCCAACTTCTCAGATACTTCCTGTCCCTGATGTGACTTTTACTGTTATTTAATCAACATTCAACTTCCTCCTTCCTTTTCCTTTCTCTCTTTCATGTCCCTAAAAATATAAACAGAATTTTACACTTATGTATAGGTGCTCTTGTATGATGAACCAACAGCTGGACTTGATCCTATCGCATCTACCGTTGTTGAGGATCTGATTCGCTCTGTGCACATAAAAGGGCGAGATGCACTTGGAAAACCTGGGAATATAACATCTTATGTGGTAGTTACTCACCAACATAGTACCATTAAAAGAGCCATTGATAGGTAAGGAGATTCACATGATGGTTGAACATCTTCTTGGTAGTTGGTACACCTGAACCCTCTTAATTTGGCCCCAATTGATGTACCTTAATTTGAAAATATATTGCATAAGTACAGGTTGTTGTTTTTACACAAGGGAAAGCTTGTTTGGGAAGGAATGACTCATGAATTTACTACTTCAACAAATCCAATTGTTCAGCAGGTTTGTTTTGCTTCATCAGTTACTGACAATATAATGAGTTTGTTTCTGGGCTCTTTAATTGCAAAATTTCACTTTCTTTAACATGTAGAAATGTTCACATTAAAGAAAACACTCACACACTTGAAGAATGAAATATTAAAAGAATCTTGTTACAAGTTTTTTTAATAACAACTTATTGTTTAATTTGAAATTAGCTTTTGCCTTTCAAATTTTTCAATTGTCTTCTCAGTTAACTCTCCATAACTGTTTATGAGGATTTTTCTGTATGCAAAGAACCTTAAATTTATTTTAATTAAGAAACTATCATATGCTAAAGCCTAATCCAAAATGGGCCGAATTTGTTTTCGATATTGTTATTTGCATACATGGCTGCACAAAACATTCTGGATTAAAACAAACTTTCCTGAATTTTAGATTATAAATTATAAACTTAATGACTGATAACTGAAATGTTATTATTTGTTTTGTTGCTGTGGCAGTTTGCATCCGGTAGCCTAGATGGTCCTATCAAATATTAGAACAGTACTGTGGTTGTAAACGATGTATTATTATTGTTTATGTCTTGGCTTCTATTGAGTTGCAAATAGGAACGGGAATGTAGCTTTCAAATGAACAACATATGAGATGAGCAATAAATTGGTTCAACAAGGGATTAAGGGGTTTTGTAAGGTTGGTTTTGGTATAGAATTTGGCATTCATGGTTGAATTGGAAGCTTGAGAAGGACATGTTACTGGTTGTTGCGGGACTTGACTCATTGGCTGCAGCATATTGCATGCACACCACAAGTACCCTGCGGAAGTGAGTGGAAGAGATTGATAGAACCCATTGTATTAACATTATTTGTTCTAAATACGGAGTACTTTTTGTGCTAAATTAAATTACATGCTGTTTTTTGTAACACAGTTCAATATAATCAATAAGTCTGCTTCATGGTTTTTGATATTTTGCTTTGCAACCAACTAATTGAGCTTCTGTCTGATTTTATTTATATTTGTTCTTTATTTTGCTGAAAATTTAACACTCCCAGATCATCTCTTCATATACTCGTTCATTTCTAGTATGGTTAATGAAATTGAAAGGTTGAATAACTATACATTTTCTTTATTATTTTTTATCTCTGTTGGGCATGCTAAGGTGTATAAATTATCTCTATGATCAAAGATGGGATGTGGTTAAACAATTTTACAAATTTGAAGTTATTTTCCTAAGTTATTTATTTATTATAATAAAGTTACGAGTTATTTTTATAAGTAAAAAATAAGAGGATCTTAATAAAATGTCAAAAACAGCTTATAGACATAAAGATATATCATGAGCTATTATCACGAATTCCCCTAAATTCTTACACAAATACGCCATAAATAAAAATTCTTTTAAACATTGTAAGTTCACTGGTTCTTCTTCGTAAGGGAAAAAGTCTTGTGAGAATATCATTTCAAATCATAGTAAAAATAAAATTATATTTGTCAGTACATACCAGACTACCACATTTATCTTGTCTGCACTTACAACTGTTCCCTACACTTGATCAATTTGCTGTCAAATGCAAAACAAAACTGAAGGGAAACTTTGGTTCCCCACAACCAAGATAGAATCATACATGTTCTATAAACATGAACATGCTAATAAATCTGCAAATTGATGACCAAGATCAAAATTTCACAATAACTAGACTAGATACAAAGGCATGTTTCCTGCTAAGCCTCCACTGATTATAAATAACATGGTATGTGAATGAATGTGATAATGTGCATTGTAAAGTTGAGCGACCAAGTTCTAGCAAAGAAGAACAACCAACTGAATGACGTAGGACTTGTCTTTTCTTGGATAAAGTTTTCACCATAATCATCCATTCTTTCCCAACCGAGTGATGCAGGATTAGTCTTTACAGTTACACTCTATCCAAAGTCACAAATGTTTAAACTCGTATCATGACATTTGGTTGTGTCATTTATGAGACATAGGATGTCTGTGTTCACTTGAAAGTTGAAACAAGAAGACAGCTACCAAATTACAAAGTGGAATTTACAGGAGAAAGATTGTCATAATGAAATGCATCAAATCAAGCTTTTGTCCGGAGAATGTATTTTCTTGCCCGGGAAGAACAGAATAGAACAACAACGCCAAAATCAAAACTAACAAAGGCACTTATAAAGAAAATCCCCACAGATATTGGTCCATCCATCTTATCTTCCCTAAAATAACTGCCTTGCTTTGATGGAATCCTTCCATCATCACATGTTCCACTCAAAGATTCCAGGCATAAATCCGGATTTCCAGCAAATGCACCAGGAAATCTTCCATACCCCTGCTTCTGAGGAACATACCCCGAGAAACAATTATAAGACAGATTCAAGATGGTTAGATCTTGAAGCGTCGAAATGTTTCCCGGGATATGTCCTGACAGGGAATTATGCGACAGGTCTATGGCTTTCAAACTTTGCATTTTCTGCAAACCAGGAAGCTGTCCATTGAGAAAATTGTATGACAAATTCAGATATTGTAGGCCAGCTAGGCCAAATAATCCCCTTGGAATCTCCCCATGCAGCAAGTTATTGGATAGATCGATTCCAAACATTGATGAAAGATCATACGTAAAACTAAGTTGATTGTTATCAGAAACAACTACTGAAACTCTTGGTTCAACCTTACTTTCTTCAATCAAAAGCTCTTTAACAGTAACATTCCTTGTGTTAAATACTAAGCTACCCTTCAAATTAATATCAGGTATAAATCCAGAAAACTTGTTGTGCGACAAATCCAATGTTTCTATAGCTTGAAATGTGAACAACCAACTAGGCAAGGTTCCATCAAATTTGTTCCTAGCAAGAGAAAGATACCTGAGGTTTATCCATTTGGTTATTGCGTCATTCAAAGATCCAGAAAGGTCATTGGAACTAAAATCTACAATCTCCAAAGATTTACATCCAGCCAAAGTGAGTGGAATAGCCCCAGAAAACCTATTGTTGCTTATATCCAGTATCCTCAAGATATCCAACGCGTCAAACTCCGGTTGAATTACACCCGAAAGGTTGTTGTTATTAAGTATTAGAGCATACAACTGAAAGCACCCAACAATGCTGAATGGAATGGTACCGGACAAAGAGTTGTGTGAGAGATCAATGACTTGAAGATAAGTCAAATTTCCAATTCTAGCAGGAATTTCTCCTGAAAGAAGATTGTGTGAAAGGAACAAGGCCTGCAAGCTTTTCAACTCGGTAATTTTCAATGGAATTCCACCAGAGAATTGATTATAAGAAAGGTCAAGAAAAACAAGGCCAAGTTTCTCAGTGGTCTCTGCAATTTTATTTGGAATTGGACCAGATAAATCATTATTACTCAAGTCCAAAACAACAAGTTTCTCTGAGAAAACAAGCCTAGGATATATTCTATACTTCAACTGGTTCCTTGAAAGGTTCAAATGAGTCAAACTTTGAAAAGAAGCAATACAAGCAGGTAATCCCCCAACAATAGAATTGTTGGACAAATTCAACACAGTTAAAGACTGAACAGAAGCTGCAAAGCAAGGCAAAGTACCTGTAAACTGATTGGAAGCAAGGTTGAGAAAAACCAAATTCTGATGAAAATCAACAAGATTTCCATTCAAGAGATTGTTTTCAAGGTTCAAATACTTAAGAGACTTCGAGTAAAGCAAGCTTTCAGGTATACCACCACTAAATGAACACAAACCAAGATGGACTCTTTCAAGATTTGCAGAGAAGTTACCTATCCAAAAAGGAAGTGAACCTCCCAAAAATGGATTCTCATTCAAAACAAGCTCAGTGAGATGATTAAGCCTCATGAAAGAATCTGGTATTCCACCATGAAACCTGTTGTGACTAAGATCAATAACTCTAAGGTTAAGTAAGTTCCCAAAACAAACAGGTAGAGTGCATGTGAAACTGTTGTGAGACAAAACCACCTTGTTGAGATACAAAAGGTTACAAAAGTTAGGGTGGATTTGTCCTGACAAGTTCATAGAAGTTAGGTTGATGGAAATCACTCTACCAGTAGTGTTGTCACAAGTGATTCCATTCCATGAAGTACAATTGGAGCCAACCCAGTTGGATAAACTTTGGCTAGGGTCATGCAGCAATGATTTGAACCATAAAAGAGATGTTTTGTCTTGTGGGTTAATATCAATTGAGTGAGAAAGAGTTGAAAATAGAAGAATAAAGTAAAGGAGTGTGAGTGAATGCATAAAATGTTGGAGGGGCATGGTAAAGGTGTGAATTTTGAGGAAGAGTTTGAAGATGCAAAAGAGGAACTTGGGGATTTTTTTTTTTTTTTGAAGATTACAATGTATACGTGAGGGGGGAAAAACACAAAGGAAGAGAGGACAAAAGAGAAAGAGGAACAACAACAATAACAACTTACATTGGTGTTTCTTTCTTAGGTTGGTGGTGTGTGTCACAGTGATGATAAAGTGGCTTTGGAGTGCTTTCTTCCCTCTCTTTACTTTCTTTTCTGTATTCCTTTTTCTTTTTGTTGCCAATCTCTTCCCTTTTCCTTTTAAAACTTACGCCAACTTTAATTTACTATATACTTTAACTAAGTTCTTATAAGTAACTTATTTGTATGTAATTGAAAAAAAGAATAAAGACATATAACTAACAAAAGTGTTATAATTTTTCTACACTTATTAATTTTCTTCTTTTACATTTTTTTTTATCTCTCTCTTACAATATCATTATCACCTATCTATTTTAATTATCTTTCATATCTTATTGCATATATTCTTATTCCAGTAATTTGATGTGGGTGAAGCAAATGTGACGTTTGCTATGGGCTGTATTTAGTCCTTACTTTTTCTCCTTACCCCACATAAATTTTTCACTTATTTATCTATAAATTGTAAAATAACAAAAAATGGTGTACAATACTAGTACACAAAATGATCAATAAACGCTGCCACAATGTGATTTCAGTTCCGCAGCCGCTACTATACTTCTTTTGTTGCTAAAACAAACAAACTATTTTTGTTTTACTGTATGATTGACTAAATTACAATGATTTATCTTAATTAAAATGAAACATTAACTTAATCACTAATTTAAACAAACGTCTAAACATATTATCTATCCTAACATTATGTGAATCAATATTGCTAGGTGATATGACTCCAACGGCTTTGTTTTGTCTGATTTTTGTTGTTTATTCAACTTCTATCAAATGAACTGAATTTGCTAAGGTATGATCTTTTACTCAAGCAGGTAGAAATTAGTGACCTTTCAATTAAAATAAAATGGTTTATATTTTAGCTCGATATTTTAAATAATAAAATTAAAATTAATATTTTGTGAGACCATTTGATTTCGATAAGACAAATGATAATTATCCTTATAAAAACCAATTTCTTTCTATATTTTTTAAGAATTAGTTTCGGGTTCAGCTCCTCCCTTCCACCTTTTCTTACACTAAAAATATGTCATGTTTAATTCATGTAGCTACTACAAGCCTTTTTTTTTTCTTTATATTTTGTCAAAATATCCTTCCACTTGATATCAAAGAATTAAGTTTATCTCGATTAATCACTAAAATTAACTGATATCTATTTAAAGAATTGACAATTCAAACATATATTTTTTCATCTCTCATAAATCACATCTAGATCAAATATAAGGTTTACCATGAACATGTGCCTCCAACCTAACTCCATAGGGTCTCTAATTGGTGTGGCATTCAAATTTTTTTTTTTTAATATAATAAAATCTTTTGTAGACAATACAATATGAAGATTAAATTGATGAATTTGCTTCAAAAAATGTTAGAAAGATGAGTCTTTTTAAATTGTTAAATGCTGATATTAAATTTAAGTTGTATTGAGATATTATTTCCAATTTAAATAAAGTAGTTTGTGTTTTATGTGTTTCATTTGATCAAAATATAATATTTTGAAATAGTTTTTAATTATTAAAATTACACTTTCTTTTTATTAGAAGTCCAGTTTTTAAGATTATAATAAGATCTCTGAAATGTTTAAGACGACTCTGATAAAATAATCAACCGACTCATAATTCTACCATTTGCATCTCACCATGTTGGGGTCAAATTTTAACATTGATCACAAAAAAAAAAATTTAAATGCAAAAATACATTCAAATATAGTACTATTAAATTGTAGGGTAAATTATTCTTTTGGCCCGATATTTTTTTGTTTTTTGTTTTAATTTGGTCTCCTAATTATTTTTCGTTCCATTTTGACCCCTTAAACTATAGTTTTATTAGTTAGTTTGATCATTTCGGTTAGTTTTGAGCTCAAACTGTTAAATCAATCCTACCTGTCAAATAGGTCTCTTGACTAGAATGCTTGACTCACTTATATAAAAGTCAAAATTAGAGGTTTTTAGAATTTCAGGTTTATTCTTCATTATTTTAGGGTTTTTCATATTCTTCACCAAATATCACAACAAATCCTAAAGTGGTACGACAAAAAACACAAACACGTCAAGCAATGAAGAACACGCCAATAAAATTAAACACACACATAGAGAGAGAGTCAATAAATGAAGAGCAAAAATTTAATCACAATATCTCGTTCTTTCTTCAAATATTCAAGAAACATAAACCCTCAAATGAAATAGAATAGATAGAGTTTTTTTTTCCCCAAATCGAAGAGTTGAGAAGCCCTAAAAGATCGATAGAGAGAGAGAGAGACGAGTCTTGTTGTAGCCACGGGTTTGGGTTGAAAGGGTTTTGTTTCTCCAACAACAGTTATTTAAATAACATCACCTAAACTCTCCTTTTGCATTATCCTTTTTTGGTTATTTGATGAGTTTGAGAATTCTAGAATTTATTTTTGAATTTAGAAATTTGATTTTTTTTTTAGTTTTGATTTTTGTTGGAATTTTAAGAGGAAGATATGAAAGATTGATGATGATGAGAATGTGTTGGGTTCCTTAATTTTGAATAATTATTTTTTAAAAATGTGAATAAAAAACCTAAAATGAAGAAGAAGAGAAACTTTGAAAATCCTAATATTGATTTTTCAATGGGTGAGTCACACATCCTAGATAAGAGATTAATTTAATGGTTTTAGTCCAAAATGAAAAGAGATTAAAGAGATCAAAACAAAAAGAAAAATAATTAAGAACCAAAATGAAATCCGAAAATAAGTAAAGAGATAAAAAAATTTAGACTTAATTGCAGTTTTAGTCCTCCTATGTTTATTGATTCACGAAATTGATCCCTTATTTTGAAAATTAACATTTTGGTTCATCTCTCTGATTTTTGAATAAATGATGATTTGAATTGTTTTAAATAATATGACATATGATACAATAATGTAGAATGATTAACACCCGTGAAATTGTAATAAAATGCATTAAAAACTTTGATTTTAACTTCAGAATTTTTTTTCATATTTTTAATTTAATTAATTACATATGAATAACTAATACATCTAAGTAATTTTATATCATATAAGTATATGTCACGTTAATAAAAAATATATTAAATTATTATTTTTTAGTTTAAAAATCTGAAAAAAAGTCAAAACTATAGACTTTAAAAGAGACTATCAATTTCTATAATAATAGAGAGATTAAACCTCTAATAAAACCTATAATTTAATATAAGAAAAGAAAAAAAAAAGTAACATGATTTGCTATATACACATAACATTAACTCTCTCACACATTCTGTGTCTCTGACTCTGTGTTTATCTATCTCAGAGTTCCCCAACCGCATAAACACCTTTTTCATTCATCCATCCTCCCAAGTTCCTTTCTTTTTCCTCTTTCAATATTCAAAACCTTCGTAACCATATCTCTGTATTACTAGTATCCAATCATCTTCTCCAATATCAGTTACCAATTCCAAAACTCAATCCTCTAATTGATGGATGGGCCATAACCTTCTTCTTCTTCCATGGCAATCCAAAACTCTTTCTCTTCTCCCCTTTTTCTCATCTTAATCCTTCACAGACCACCCATTAACGCCCTGGATCTTCTCCTCATTTTTCTCCATACCCTTTTATAGCCATCAATCACTCTAAAAATTTCAACTTTTTTAATTCTGTGGAAAAAAATTGAATCTTTGTTGTGAATTCAAATACCCTTTTGAATTTTAATGGCGTCAGTGTTGGTTCATCATGTGGTGGGAGATCTGACGGTGGGGAAACCGGAGTTGGTTGAGTTTCATGAGACTGAGACAGTGGAATCTGCGATTAGAGCAATAGCGGAATCACCTGAAGGTAGCATACCTATTTGGAAGAAGAGATCTCATGGTGTTATTGAGAATAGTGATATGAGACAGATGAGGTTTGTTGGTATTCTTAGTTCATTTGATATTGTTGCCTTTTTGGCTAAGACTCATTTTTTGGAGGATCAAGATAAGGCTTTGAAGATGCCTGTTTCTGAGGTTGTTGTTCCAAATAATTCTTTGCTTAGGTTGGTTGATCCTGGAACAAGGTCAGTACCTTTTTTTTTTTTCATTTAGTTTTAGTTTTGAATTAATTTAATTTGAGTAGAACTTGAACTTCAATTCATGATTTAGTTAGAGTAGATCAGGTCCTAATAATTTCTCTACCTTATGTTTGTTGGCATGGTTTAAAACTAAAATTATACCTTTTTTTAGTGATTTGTGCTGCTAATTTGTAGTGAATTTAACTTTGATTTAACTGGTGTGTGTTGTTAGGAAGTTCATGAATTGTTTATAATATTTGCTCAGATGTGTAAGTGTCTCATACTGACACGATGTAATTTCGTTTCACTTGTTTGAATTATTAGCAGTGTCTATGTATGTCTCAGTGTTGCGTCTGGTATATGTGTCTCTGCAAGTGCTTCATAGATGAAAATTGAATGTATGTTTGAGCCTGTCATCCTGAGTTTTGTCTAGGATCTGTCCTTAATGTTAATGTTAATGGTTTTCATATGTTCATGGCAGAAGGAGTAAAGCAGAATTTACCATATATTTTAAAGGGAAATGATGTTTTTTGATTCTAGGCTACCAAAAGGGAAAGGGATGTCTAATGATTGTTAATAATCCCCTTTTGTGTAGGGTGCATGTTTAGTATCTTTGAACTTGGCCTTGGCGTATGGCTACTTTTTCTCCCTAATTTATTATTCTCTTTGTTTTTTTTTTCTTCACACTTTTGTGCAGATATTGATTATTCTTTATCTGTCTCATTCTCAACAGAATTTGGGACCTTATATATGATCCTAAATATACGGTGGCCTAAAGCCTTGAATCTGTGGCTACCGTTCCTTTTTTAAGAACAAAGGTGAAGCATTTCATGTAAAAAATGCATGATGTATTTTTGTATTTATCTGATATTGGGATAAGCCAAAATAAGATAAATGTTCCTCTGCTAATGTGTGATCATCCTTCTTATCATCGCAAAATAAAATGGCTTAATGCTTATGGGTGTTTGTCAATTTTTAGAGACTTGACAACTAAGTATAATTAACGAAGCTTCTTTTAAAGTTTGTTTGGTGATCACTCAAAATTTGAAAAACTAGTTCTTGTTTGAGCAGTGTCTGAAAACAAATCTGATGAATTATGATTTGGAGCTAACCATGTCATATCTGAGTCAAAAGTTTCCTCATTTTCCTCTTTTTTCTGTTTTCACTCTATCGGAATTTCAAAAGAGGCATCGAAATTTAAGAAATGTCATTTGATATAAGATTAATTTGAAAAATCTAGACAATTTACATTTTAAAGCTAGTTTTAATTGAAATGTTTAGTTCTAATCTGAACAGTCAGTTTTCTGATTTATTTCTTCTGATTAAGGTTGATAGATGCATTGGACATGATGAAGCAAGGTGTGAAACGTTTGCTCGTTCCAAAAAGCATATTATGGAAGGGCATGAGTAAGCGATTTTCAGTTATCTACTATGACAAGTGGAACAGGAATCCTGAATCTCCTAGCAGCAGCAGCAACAATCTACTCGCAAACCTAAACCGGAACTCATCGTCTAGTACATCTATCCGTGATAAGTACTGTTGTCTCTCCAGAGAAGATGTACTCCGTTTCATAATCGGTTGTCTTGGAGCTCTAGCTCCACTTCCTCTCACTTCCATTTCCACTCTTGGAGCAATTAATCCAAACTACAGCTATATCGAATCCTCCACTCCCGCCCTCGAAGCAACTCAAAAGGTTCCTCAAGATCCTAGCGCAGTTGCGGTAATAGAAAGCACGCTGGACGGTCAATGTAAGATCATTGGAGAAATTTCTGCGTGCAGATTATGGAAATGTGATTACTTAGGCGCTGCATGGGCGTTAGCCAATCTCTCGGCAGGACAGTTTGTCATGGGAGTTGAAGATAATGTTACTTCACGATCACTTCCCGAGTTATGTGTCAATTCAAAAACCGGAGATAATGATTTGGTTAACGGAGGCGGTTCAAGAAAGCCGAAGAAATTCAGTAGTAGGAGTATCGGTTTCTTCAATAATTCGGCAAGCCATAACTTTGGTTCAAGGAGCATGTATAGGGGTAGAAGCGCGCCGTTGACGTGTAAAATGACTAGTTCATTGGCTGCAGTAATGGCTCAGATGCTATCTCATAGAGCAACTCATGTTTGGGTGACTGAAGATGAGAATGATGATGTTTTAGTTGGTGTGGTTGGATATACTGATATATTAGCTGCTGTAACAAAACCACCTACAATCTTCATTGCTGCTAATAAATCTTCTACAGAAGGGTTTGGAAATGAAATTCAATGTTGAATTTTGTTTAATAGTTTGTTGTCACTTTGGTGATAAAATAATACATTGAGACTGAAAATGGGTTTTGTTGTTTGCTTCTACAAGTATGTTGTGTATTATTTGGTAATGACAATAAAAAGGATTAAGTAATGTTTGCATGTGCTTTTGATTTGATTGATATTGGGAGAACATGGAGAAAATAATGTTGATTGGAAAAATAAAATAAAGAGATGATGCAATATCATTTATTATTTGAATGAAGGGATTTAAGAGAGAAAGAAAAATGAAAATTTTATTTAGGTTTGGATCAGACTCTTTTAAACTGAATAATAAAAGTAAGTATGGTTAACTATTGATTTGAATTTTCTTTACGACAAAGGAGAAAACTATTAATTTGATATAAATATGATAACAAATCACAAATTTGAGTATAATAATAATTGAGATTACACTTTAAATGAACCAAATAATTTACCTATGTTTGAGTATTCTCCTATGTAACTTGTCGGACCAAAATTTTCCATGGAGTTATCTTCCCTGTTAGAGTATTCTCCTAAGTCAACATTTTCTTTCCTTCTTACTTTTGCTTTCTGTGTTAATTTATTTTTCTCTTTCACTTTCTACAATAATACCAATCAATCATAAGAGAAATGAATAAAATTATTAGCTTCTAGATATTGTGTGGCATGATTGAAAGGGATTTAATTAATTCAATAGTCCTGACATTTAAATATTTCCACACTATTTTGGGGGCTTATATTTTTTTCTAAACTATGACAGTGCCTTATTGCTTGCCAGTTTGTGGAACATGTTCCATCAACCATAAAGATTAGTATATTAATCACTTTCATAATATCTGTCTGAAAAATATTATCGAATTAAAAAGTGTCATTTTTAGTTGACAATGTGATTTTAATTTCATTTTTCATTTATATTCTTTAATTAGCATTATGTACTTTACTCTTAATTTATTATTCACCGCTTTGTATTTATGATAATAATAATACATCAATAGTTAATACAAAAATGTAATTTAATAAAATTATTATTATTCATTTTCTTTCATTTATCACATTTTTTAATATGTGTGAAATAGTCAAATACGACAATTATTATGAAATAAGAGTAGTATATATATGGACGGAGGAAGAAGTACGACTTATAGATGTCATGGTCCTCCAAGTTTAATTGGTTCATTTAAGTTATATATAGTCAATTATTATATGATCATATGATTAGTCAATTACTATTTTTTTTTTTGAATATAATTTACTAAGATATTTTTATATAAAAATATAATTAAATGTGTATTTTATTAGACATTTTTGTCTTAGGATGTGTCTTTTATTATTTAGTTTAGTTATTAAATATATATCGTATTAGCCAATTTGTTCTACAAAATTTCTAACAAAAAAGAAATTTGACGATTTTTTTTTTAATTTCAATACATTCAAATATTATATTGAATTTGAATAAGTCACAAATTTAAAAAAACTTAATAACCATTTACTTTTATATAAATATTAAAATTTTGTTCGTAACCCTTAATATTAATTCCGACGATGCCACTAAGTATATACATCATCCATTTTTTCTAGTCTATTTATTTAGAATTGGTGTATTCTGATTAGCCTATTACTACATTTGTCCGTATCTATAAGATGCTTTTGCAAAATGTGATTATCTATTTTCATAGAACTGTCTTAAATCTCTCTCGTGCATGCTTTGAGGGAGATTGTGAAGTAGTAGCTATATAGATTGGTCCATTAATGGACTATGTGGTTAAGATTCGTCTCAATGCAACAGTTCAATTTTTCTCTTACATTATTATGCACCACTAAAAGCAAGAGATAATTTCTATGAGTGGGCCTCCTAAAATCTAAACAAACATACTCATTGTGTCATTGACCAAATTGGTTAAGTGAATACAAAATTTTGGTGTTCATTTTGAATTATTTTATTTACAATTGAGTCTTTTTTTATTTAATTTAATAATTAATTTTTCTAAAAAAGAATATCTATATCTATATTTATATATAAAACAATACCAAATTTTGATATAATATTTTTTCTTCTAATTTTATCTTTCGATTAAACTATTACATTTGCTATTTTATCCTTACTCACCAATCATATACTATCTTCATCTTCGTCTCTAGTTATAAACCCTCGTTACTTTTTCACATATAATAAAAAAAAGTAGATAATTAATTAATGTGTTGATTTTACATATAGATGTTCCTAAAATACTCTTTATACATGAATATATTCAATTTGACTTTATTTTATTTTATTTTATTATCTTTTTAGATAATTTAGTAGTATTAATAAGATATCTATGTTTGAAGAAAATAATAAATGTATCTTGTAATTTATAAAAGGACTTCGAGTTAGAGACAACTTTTTTGTCATTTGATACTTATAATTAATTAGAGACAGAGATAGTAACACATTTTCTTAAATAGTCATATAAAATTTTAAACTAATTTATTTTTATCAAGAAAAGTGGTGCACATATGCATGCTAGTATTATTTTCATATATTATCTATGTAAAACATTTGACAGTCTTAACACATCAAAACTTACCATTTATACGATTTTTGAAGTAATTGTGATTAAAATTAAACATTTTTAATAATTGAACGATTGTGATTCACTAAATGTAAAAATATTTACACCGTCGATATATATAAATTAAATCTTTTAATAAAATATTTTAGAAGGAACATTCCTTTTCTTTCTTAGATGGGAATGATGAAGTGAGAGTGTGATTTGCTTTAACTCTTTGAAGTATTTGGTGAGCTTAGAATTGAAAAATATTGGAATAATAATGTTGTCTTCTTATAAGATTATGGATAGAGGACATATTTTTCTTTGTAATTGGCTCAAAGCGAAACATCAAATTGATATTGTGGAAATTTGAGCTCAACACGATTATTCGGATAATTAACAGTTCTCTCTAACAAATTTCTTTAAGTGTAATATTGATGCTGGTTTTTATCCAAGAAAAAAAATTAATTTTAGTTATATACATATGTGATCATCATAACGAATCGAATCTCTTATTGTTTATATTCTCTTGAAAGTACGTAAAACTATAAGTCTTCTTAAAGTTCTATAAGAAGTGAGAGAACTAGGCCTACATAATATTTTCTTTGAGTTAGAAATAATCAAGAGATAGTTACAACTATAATTGTCATCGTGAGTCTCTTGATCATGCTAATTATGGATTCGATGCTATCTTGAATAGATGCAAATACTTTCTTAATTTTATCAACCGTCACTTTGTATTTCTTATTTGCTTTTTTTGACTGAGTATTTCTGATTTGATCTTGAATCGAATGCATTGAATCATAACAAATAATGTCGTGATCAATATTTACCTAATATTATTTAAGTTCTTTAGAGTGCTAGTCATGTTTTATAAGAAATGTTGACGATGACTGCAAATTGTGTGGCCACATTGTGGCCCAGAGGGTGCTTGTACCATTTGATTTTGAGTGCCACTCCAATAACTCAAATCGCATTTTTCAACACAATAAGTCAAATCCCATCCCAATCATGATAAAAATTTAATGTCTAGTACGGTACCCTTATGTTTCACAATAAACAAATTTAAAAAAGTGTTTAAAAAAATATTCTCAAACGATCTTAAAATAATTGAACTATTTTAGATTTTCTGTTGAATTTCCTTTATATAAAATTTTTTATTATACTTTATATTGAAATTTATATATAATTTTTTTTTAATGAAGTCGTAAGAGGGAGATAAGACCACTTGATAAATATTTTTTTCCTCTAAATGTTGCATTACGAGGATGCAAACATCTATTGCCATTTATTTATTTTTTTTATAACAAATGATTAATTATTAATTTAATAAATAAAAACTAATATAAATAATTAAATAAACAAATTATATTAATAAAATGAAACAAAATACATTAAATGCGTTTCAGCAAGTGTACTGAATCGTTGCAAGTAATACTTAAAATGATAGTACCAAGTGTCGAACTCAAAGATCGCGTTATATTATCGAATTGTGTTTAATTACTAAAATTGATTTTTTTTTTTGAATTGATTGAAATAATATTTGAAACTAACAAGAGTAATAGAATTGAACTTTTATAATAAGAAAAATGTCAGGGATGAGTTTCACTTCGAATCCAACATTAGTTTCTAACTTGATCCTAGTTACTAAATTCCTTTATTGAACTATTACTAAATTCTCTTTATTATTTTTGCCCTAATGTCTTACTGACATAATTTTTAATTCAAAAGCAACCTTTAATTCTTGTACAGAATTCTAATATATCAATGGAGTTGAGTAAATATGTTAAAACAAACAACATGCTATATTATTTTATCAATTCTCTTCTATTTTGCAACTCTCTCTTATATAAATTAGCAATTCTATTATTTTGTTTGATTTTATTAATATAATTTGATTTTTTTAATTATTATTATTTATTAAATTAACAATTAATTATTTGTTATAAAAAAATAAATGGCAATAGATGGTCGCATCTCCAGGATGTGACCTTCTATTCGAGAAAAACAATATCCTGCCTTGTAACCTCTCGAAGAAAAAAAAAAAATATTTTGGTATATAAATTTTAACATAAAGTATAATAGAGAGTTTTAAATGGAAAGATGATATCAAAGTAAAATATCCTAACTTTTCACACATTAAAAAAGTTGTATAAAAGAAATAGAGAACATACTATTTTTATTATATTAATCTTATAACTATTGATGCATTATCAATATCATAAATATATAATAAAAAATATTGCATTAAAAATAATTTTAATAATATTAATTAAGAGGTACAATGAAAAAAAGTGTATTAAAATTTAAAAAAAAGTCAAATATTATAAGACAAAAGATATTTATTTTTTATTTTTAATGCAATACTAATAATTACTTTTCCAATTATCTCATTTAATTAATCTTTTTTACATCACTTTAAAATCAATATCTTTCATTTTAAATTTATGATAATGATAATAGTAAACAAATTGATATGAGTATTTGATAATGGTAGTTTATTATAAATATTATTCTTTTATTTATTTATATATTTTTTGAATATAAGTGAAACAGTTAAATGGATCCTTAATTTGGCCCAGTCTTTGGCCTAGTGTGTGATCCCAAGGCAAGTAAAGTTGTAAACCGTTATTTTTTTTTTCATCTTAAAGTTGTAAACCGTTATTATTAAATGCAAATGACTCTACTCGTTATAAGTCACGTCATCAATATTGATATGGTTAAAAATTAAAATGAGAATGAATTCGGTCATGTTTAATAGTTGCCCGGTGTCAAAATAATTAGTCTATTTGTAAAAAATAATTTATCTTAAAATAATTTTTAATATTTTTTTTCAATTGTAGCATTTAATTAATATTAATTATATTAATTATAATGTAATATTTTTTACTACATATTTATGACATTGATAATGTATCAATATCTATTGAAGATCATTTGATAAAACTAATATTCTTTCTATTTCATATATATACTTTTCTTAACATGTGTTAAATATTCAAATTACTCAATTAATTTGGAATGGAGAGAGTAATAATTTATATAAGAGAATAAAATATCAATAATCTATAATTTTTGATAAAATTTCTAATCACTACTCTCTCTCACAATGATTGACTCATTTATTAAGAAAAATAAATAAAATAAGAGAAATGATGATAATTTTACTAAACTATTCTTATTGATCCATTTACTATTACTATTAATATAAAAGGATAAAATTGAAAAACAAAATAATGTTACATTGAAAAATGCACTTTTTTTTTATATTTCAAAATAAATACCATGCAACAATTTTTTAATTATTTTTCATCAATATGCCTTTATGAATTTCACTCCACTAACTTCAATCAATAAAAGTGTTTTAATAAATGGTTAATTTTTATTTTTAATTAAAATCAACTCAATTAATTATTAATTTAAAAATAGTTAACAGTTAACAACCAAACGTGAGAATTAATTTAAAACGGAGAAAATAACATTTCTCAGTATGCGTAGACTAATCTTATTTTGAGTAATTCCAAGGGATCCCTAGGTTGAGAGTTAATGATCAATGATTTCAGGTATTGAGATTATTCAAGGGATGGGCTCTTCAATATTGTAAGATAGAATCTTTAAACAAATATTTAAGAGATCCATTAATCTACCACCAGTACTATTTCTACATTCCCTCTTTAAAAGTGCTTTTAGATGAACCAACATAACCCACAACAACGATAGATGAGTCAGATTGCGAGGAGGAAGAACAAAGGACGTCCTTCCAAGCCAGATCAAGCTCATCATTTTTGTCAGTCTCCGACAACTTCTCAATCTGACCTACGACTTCAAGAAATTATATTTTTTCATACTAAAAAATTTGGGATTTAGGGCTCCAATTTTTTTAGTAATTTCTGTTTTGATTTCAATATCTAATTTGTGAAGCATTAACATAACCAAAGCCCTTTCAAATTGATTTTTTTTAGCGTTGAGGTGATTTTTGTTGTGTAAGAGGTTTAGGGATTTGTTGAGATTCAAAAAATAAAAAGAAATAGGGGAAACAAAAGGATCTGGAATTTGGAGATGAATATAAAGTTGAAGTTATGTGTTTAAGATGAATTTGGAGATCTAATTTGTGGATTTCTTTTTTCTCTTTTGAAGATGAATATTGGGGTTTCTTTGGGGAATTTTTTATTTTTTTTTCAAAATGATTATAAGTGTTCAATTAAACCAAAGTTCATATGAGATGGTTAAGTATGTTTAATTTTTATTATAATTAATTTTAAAATAATGAATCACGTTTTTTCAACAAAATATTACATATGAATGAAAGACTTTATTTAAATATTT
Source organism: Cicer yamashitae (assembly GCA_037974755.1). Lineage (NCBI taxonomy): Eukaryota > Viridiplantae > Streptophyta > Magnoliopsida > Fabales > Fabaceae > Cicer > Cicer yamashitae. Next base: position 3,636,148 of record JBBPBQ010020321.1, on the reverse strand, counting down.
TAAGGGTAATTTTGAAAATTTGATGGATCGTGGAAGACTAAGTCTACCGTGAAAGATATAAGAGCATCTAAGTGTACCACAAACAAAACTATATTAGGTCCCACAACTTTAATTTATAAATTAATATTTTAATTATATTTAATTTTTTTATAACTTAAAATATTAATTTAAATATTTTAATTAATATTATTATACATTATTTTAGTTTAAATTTAAAATAAAATTGAACTTAAATTTTTTATAACAATAATAAAAATTAAATGTTAAAATACATGACATAAATAATTAAAAATGATAAAAGTAAATAATAATAGGGTAACGGTCATAAATTTGTTATTATTAATAAAATAATAAAAAAGGTAATTGATATAAATTTATTATTATTAATAAATTAATAAAAAAAGTAACGGTTATATGAAAGTATTGTTCCTTCTTGAGAGAACCGTGATTACAGCTTGACACAACTGTCGGACGAATTGTAGTGACTTAGTGGTGATTTTATTTTGTTAAATGGGTTGGGCCACATTTAGAAGTAGATATACTTTTCTACTTTGGGTTGGAGTTTTGTACTGTGCACACCCCTCCTGTACCTGCCACCCCCCATTCTAATGGAAAAGTCCAAAATCCCTATTGGTTTATCTATAAAAACTCCCAAAAAATTTACCTTTCCTTTTTTCACCCATTTCTATTGAAAGTTTTATATCTCTGAATCAGGATTTTTTCAATATTCGAACAATTCAAAGGAATTCCAAATTTTCGAAATACAAAAGTAAGGCCAAACACTAGTACCTTCGAAGATTTCATTCAAACCCAAATTTTCGAAGCATAAAGTTCGAACTTTTCCATTAAGGGCAAACTTTCGAAATACAAAAGTAAGGTTCAGGAACTTGCACATTCGAAGATTTCATTCAATCCCCAAATTTTCGAAGCAAACATTTCGAACCTTTCCAGCAAGGCCAAACATTCGAAATGCAACACTCGAAACTTTCATTCAATCTGAAAGTTTCGAAATGAAAATTCAGAAACCCTAAATCTGATTTTTCAAAAGTTTGAGATTGCTGGAAAGGTTCGAGGGTTTAGGCTTCGAAAGTTTGAGGTTGCTGCAAAGTTTCGAAACCTAGCTTCAAAAGTTTGGGAAGAAAGTTCTGAAATGCATTTTTTTTAGTATAAATAGTAATAAATTTATAGTAATAAATTAATAGTAATAAATTTCATAACTAATTTCAAAAATAGTAATAAATTTATTTAATAATTAATTTTTCTTCTAAATATATTTTTAATTATAACATACATCAGTAATTTTTTTAAAAAAAATTGAAACTTTCGAAATTGTTGAATTTTTTGAAACTTTCGAAATTGAGTTACTTCGAATGTTTGAAATTTTCGAAAGATATGTGTTTTAGAAGTTTCAAATTCATCCAAACTTTCGAAACTTTCAAGAAAATTACACTTCAAAACTTTAACATTTTCGAAAGTTTCAGATGTTCCTAGAAAATATCATTTCGAAAGTTTTGTATTTTTTAAAAAGTTTCGAAATTGGTAAATATTTCTGGATAATTACATTTCGAAAGTTTCAAATTTAACAAAAGTTTTGAAGATATAAAAAAACTCACTTTGTTATTATTTCGAAAGTTTGTAATTTTCGATTATTAAGAAATATTTTGTAATTTTCGAAAGTGGGGGTGAGAAAATAGAATGGTAAATATTTTTCATAGTTTTATACAAAATAAAAAGGGCAAAATGGTCTTTAACAAAAAAAGGGGTGGGAGGTAAAAGTGGAGGGTGCACGGTACAATTCTCTTTAGGTTGTCAGCCTCTAGCGACTAGCCGGCCGATAGCAATATCGACCAGATAATCCACGTTTATACTCTTATTCCTATATCTTTATATAAATTGTTTATTTTACTCTTTTATTTTTTAAAAATTAATTTTTTTCTATTCTATTAAATTTAATTTGAATTTCAAAAAAAATTTTAAAAAAATTTCTAAACACAAATTTATTTAAAAAAATTTAAACTTTGTGTGTTAGAATTTTTTTTTCAAGTTTTTCAAAACATATTTATACTTATACATGTAAATGTGTTTAAGGAAATTCAAATTTTTTGTGTTGAAAATCGTTTTTCAAGTTTTCCGGGACATTGTGCGCTCAAAAACTTAGAAAAAGTTTTCAAGTTTTCTGAAACACAATTGTGTTCCTGAAAATTCAGAACTTGTTTTTTGGAACACAAATATTTTCATAAAATTTAAATTTTGCATTTCGAAAAACTTTTTTTATTTTTTTTTATTTTATGTTTTCCAAACACATTTATATAATGAAAAACTCATTTTAAATTTTTGAAAACATAAATATGTAACAAAATACATAAAATTTGAAAACATAAGTATTTTTTGTTGCTAAAACGAACAATTTTAATATATTAATTAATTAAAATTATGTTAAATGTAGAAATTGAATTTAAAACCACTTTACAACTCTACTTCTTAATTCTTTCGCATCAGCTAAACCAATCTTATATCTTAGGAGAAATTACATTTACCTCCCCTGAGGTTACCTTAAATGACACTAATACCCCCTCTAGTTTTGAAAAAACATTTACCTCCCTTGTGTCCACTAAAAAAAACTGCATTAAACATTTTTTTGTCACACTTACATCTATGCATGTCATTTACTATACGACACAATTAGAGTTTTCGCCTTAATTTATAAAGGTACGACTATATGTCGGAAATTTGCAATTTTGAAAGGTATGATTATGTTCTTAATAGTACAACTGAAATAAAGTTGAAAAGTGACATAATATGTCGGGAATTTGCATTTTGAAAGGTATGATTATGTTCTTAATAGTACAACTGAAATAAAGTTGAAAAGTGACATAATATGCACAATTTTTTTAGTTGGTACATGAGGGTAAGTGTTTTTTTCAAAACTAGAGAGGGTTAGTGTCATTTAAGGTAACATCAGAGGAGGTAAATGTAATTTCCCCTATATCCTATTGGATATGTAAATATGATCTCTAATTTGTAATATATTAGTCATTTCAGTACTCTTCCTATCAAGTTTTTCTATTAAAAGAGTATAATCAAACCGTTAAATACATGCGTGACATCTTCAGGGAGACAAAACATCATTGTCTCGTCGTCATAGGTGTTTTTTATATTAGATTTGAATAATTATTTTTTGTTGTTGTAAGAAACAACATTTGCATGTATGTTAGACTTGAATGCCCATGTCTTCGTATTTATTTTTGAATGTGAGGGCTTCTAATTTACTAATTGTCCCATGACTTATTATGTTTCAGAAATCTTACCTAATTTTTTTTTTTCTCTTTCGGCTCAAATCATAAGTTATTTTTTATTGTACACAAATGTAGTTAATTTTGTATAAGTAAAAAATTATAAATTACTTTACAAAATTATCCTTTATTAATGCTATATGAGAAATAAATTAATAAAATTAAAAGAAGAGAAATTAACAAATATTTAAGTGTATAATGAAAAGAGAGACATTAATGTTTGATTGATATTATAAAATGACTTATAATTTAAAATAAATTTGTTTGCAATGCGACTTATAAGTAGTATTTAAGTTTGGTAAATCGTTTAAATTTTTGTTATCAGGATCAAAGATTTCTTTAACTATTAATTAAATTTGGGGTTTTCAAATTTAAATTTTGACATATTTTTCATAAACAAAAATAATATGCGTTTTAATTTATTCAAAATTTTAAAAAATTCAGAATAAAAAAATTATTATTTGTCTCCTTTAAATGCAAATTCCAATATTTTAGTTTTTTTTTTCTACATAATTCAAATATTTTAGTTTAAAAATGATGAAGTTTAATGTCTATGTAATGTAAAGTCAATATGAAAACAATTAATTACATTGAAAATACATAAATGATGTGGCAACACATCATTACATGCATATTTGAATGAAATCTCAAAATGTGGTACACTATTACTTCTTAATTTCTTGATTAATTAAATGCATACTCATAATAGCATTAGCCATTAACATATAGCATTTTTTTTACTCACTGCCATTAACAAATAGCTGAAGTGATACACATCATACATACATGAGCAATAAATTGAGGTGACGAAGAAAGCAGGTTTAAACTCCTCTTGACACCACTATATATTATATTAATTAATAAATTGAGATTAAAAAAAAAGGACATCATTCAACTGTGCTAATAGGAGAATATTCAAGTAAAAAAGTTGAAAAGATTAGATACCCAAATAAACAGTAACACTCATACACACTAATTCCATCTTTAGATGTAGACAATTCCAAAACAACAAAATTAGATTGCGTTGCATCCACTTATTAAGTAATAAAAGAATCCAGTCAATTTAAAAGTTATTCGGATTAGAAAGCAAATTAGTGTAGTCGAGTAACAGTTGGGTTGATTTAATTTTGTTTTTTTAATTTCATTTATCCACATAAAACTTGGTGACCACTAGTTCAACCTCTTGGGTTGGTTGATTTATAGTTGATTGCTCATACTTAGCTATCTTTTGTTCTTCTTTAATCGAGTTTTAGGATCAACCCAACATTGTTTAGAGCCTTAAAGTAAATGTTATAGTTATATACATTTTAAAATAAAATGAAAACAACATAAGGTTTATTAAAAAAATAAAAATGATTAAGCTTTGATGAACTTATATAGGTTCGAATATGGATCAACGCAAATATCTAGAGCTCTTATCTTGATCAAGATATCTAAGTGAACATTTATATTTAATCTATCATATTATATATTCATATAATTAAATTGAGTTTTTTAAACCTTTTTTTATCCTAAATTTTGAGTCTAGCTTAGACGACTTGTCCATTGGGCCGGACCTAGTCAAGGTCATGAACTTCACGTTCAAACTTTCTAATGTGTGATTTGTCAAAGTTACAAATTGCGTTCATAGTCTTAATTTGAGAAGATAAAGTATGATAATTATATAAGTGAGGATAACATAATACTTACTAGACAGTTTTGTAGAAGTTTAATAAGGTTTAATCCAAATTCTACGATGGTATGTTAAAATCGATCTACAATCCATTAAATCACTTGCTATTAAATTATCACTATCGGATCACTTAGATCTAGTACCAACCCAACACTTATAAAGACCTAAAAAGAATTCTTAAACACCACTTTAATAAAAAAATGTTGATGCCTTTTTAATACTAATAATAATAATCTAATATAACTTTATTTAAATTTTTACCTTTTTTGCTTTTTAAGATGCAAAATATTTTAATTAAGTTATTAATTGTAGTATCTTTTAACACTCGTGAGACGTTTTATTTATTGTAACTAAATATATTTTTCAGGTGCAAAAATTAGAAAGATTAGGCCTTTTAGGTGCAAATTTTGTATTTTATTTGCACCATATACTAGTCAATTAGTAAAAAGAATATCAACAACTTAATTTGTATGTATGTCACTCACATTTCACAGATAAATTGGAATAAAAAAGAGACATAGAATTGTTTGAATTTTATCACCTTATGTATGCTCCCACTTCACTAATTCTAATTCTAATTCTAATTCATTGGTAACAATGTATATGGGGTACTTACTTACTTAGCTATCCATAAAGATCGAATTTGGAATTTTTCTATACAGAAATTGAATCTATTCTCGATATGATACTGATATCTCAAGCAATTTTGTTCATTACTAATTAAGGCAAAACCAAACCATAATTTACTAAAGATAATAAATTGATAATTTTTTTTTTATTGCAAAGTAAAAATTCAAAGATTTTATGTGATGGACTGATTGATGCTCAAGCACACGCACCAATTCTATGTCTCTTTTATTTATTGGTTGGTGTTGTCACCTTCTAACTTATAAAAGTAATTATTAGTGGTGGCTGTATCAATCACAAGAAGGAATTTAGGATGCTTACATTATTGTAGCTGATTTATGCAAACTCATTTTGTGTGTGCTAATTAAGAATAATACCCAATAAGACAGTAATTAATAAAATTAAAATCCCAAAAATCATTTGTAAAGCTAGCAAGTGGATACCACGTATCAATAGAAATTTGGTAAGAAACTCGAACATTTTAAACAAATAAAAAATGAGTTTGAATTATGATTTTGTGGATAGATATAATATAGTAGCGATAGAGAAGAGAATCTACCTTATTAAAATTTGAATTGTGTGCAATCACATTCATCTCGATCGTTCAATTAAAATTTAACGTATAAAATTTTAAATTCAAAATTTTAGATTAAAAAAAAAATTAAAATCTTCTTTAAAATTTAAACTATCCAATCTTATACAATGGAAATGAGTGTAACTGTGTTACTAGACCCAAAAGAGATAAACAAGTATGGTTGGCTCAAGGGTTGTTATCAATTCTAACGTGGTGCATTTAGTAATTGGTACTATCTTATTTTTATTTATTTATTTTTCTAAGGGGGTGCATTTAGTAATTTGTCCTATATTACTTTATTTTTTAGCCTTCTTTAAATTCTCTAAAGTGACCCATGGCTCATAATTGTTAGGAAAAACCTAACTATTTAAGTGTAATGTTGGTCATCAAAATGTTATAAAAATTCTGAAGCAATTTATGTTCTGTTTTTCCTTTATTATTCTAAATTTCTGAAACAACACTAGCATAGTTTATCAATAATTACGTGGCATTCTTATAATTGAGAAAAAAAAAGGATTAATTACGAAATGCATCTATTAGAGTTGATAACAATCTTTGAGTCAACTAATTTTATTTATTTATTTTATCTTTTTTCTGTAACTTGCTAATAAACTACCGTCAACACTGCACACAATTCAAATTCCGTTATTATATATGTCAAACATAAATTAGTTTATGGTAAGTAACTATAAATATTTTTTTATTTATTTTATAATATTGTAATACTTATACTTGTGTCTATAATAATAATAATAATAATAATAATAATAATAATAATAATAATAATAATAATAATAATAATAATAATAGTAGTAGTAGTAATAATAATAATATTAAGAAAAGACAATGAGTGGAGTACTATTGTGTATAGCTAGCTGCACCTTATTCTTTATTCTTTGTGCACGTAAAAAATTGCTGACCACAAATAAGTCACGGTGGATATAGCAACCACACATTTGCATGCACTAAGACTTCACTCACTCGGTCGTGTCACACCTCAGGAATCAATATATCAAATATAAAATGTATGCATGGAATCCAATTCTTTCAACGTCCTTCTCTTCTATATCTAAAATTATTTCATTAGTGATATAGACAATTCTAAAAAAAAAAACAAATTGACATGTTCTCCTCCATATTAATTTCACTTACCTTCTTGCTAATTCCACTACAACCCTCTCTTCTTGTTTTAAACCCTAGTTTGCAATATAAATTAAAGTTTTGCAAGCTTAATGTTGTTCCATTGCACTTAGCAATCGAGAATTAGAGACAGAAAAACAATTTGTCTCTAATTTCCTCCAAGTCTTAGAGACATGGAAATTGAAAATTATTTTCATATTTTTCGTCTTTAATTTCTATTGATAAAATTCAATTTTTTTCATATCTTTTTTTGTTTAAAAAAAACAATTTTTTAAACAGTATTTTCTATATATAATATTCTATAATATCAAATATGAGAATATAACTACAAACTGTAATTTAAAATCTTTCTCTCTCGCACGTGCTCGGAAAATAATATGACATCGTTAATGGAATAAACTTATTGAATTTTGATTGTATACCTTTTGTCTTTTTCTAAATGTTTTCGTATAAATACTTGAGATCAACACATCATTGTTTTATCATGCATTTTGCTTATAGCTAATTAACAAGCTATAAGTATAGTGCAAGAAATTTAGATATTATAAAGAGAGCACACAAAAAATGATTGGGTGGGAAGATGTGTATAAAGTGGTAGTAGCTGTGGTACCACTCTATGTTGCTCTAATATTAGGCTATGGTTCCGTAAGGTGGTGGAAAATTTTCACAAGAGAACAATGTGATGCAATAAACAAACTAGTTTGTTATTTCACATTACCACTCTTCACCTTTGAATTCACAGCACACATAGATCCTTTCAAGATGAATTTCTTATTTATAGGCGCCGACACTTTATCGAAGTTAATCATCGTCGCGGTGTTAGCTCTTTGGGCTAAATGTAGTAGAAAAGGAAGTTATTGTTGGTCTATAACAAGTTTCTCTTTGTGTACTCTAACAAACTCTCTTGTTGTTGGAATACCAATGGTGAAACCTATGTATGGACCTATGGGTGTGGATCTTGTGGTTCAAGCTTCGGTTGTTCAAGCTATTGTATGGCTCACTTTGCTTTTGATTGTGTTGGAATTTAGAAGAACGGGAATAGAGGGTGCTAATAGCACAAATTTGAAACCAAAGGCTAGTAGTATTAGTAATGTGGTCATAGGTGATGAAGTTGATGAAAGGAAAGATGTGGAGGCAAATACTATAGTGGAAGATACAAGTAGTAGGCTTCCTTTTTTTCAATTGATGAAGCGTGTGTGGCTTAGATTTATAGTGAATCCAAACTCTTATGGTTGTGTTGTTGGCATTTCATGGGCTTTCATATCAAATAGGTATTCTATTTCTTAACTAAATTCACATGGCCATTTGTATGTTTATCTAGTTTCATTCATTTTTTCACACTCCAATTTTTTTTTCTTTCATCATACTCTCCACCTTAATTCACAACACATGATGACTCATCGTGGTATTGAATAGATGTAGACGAATTTCGATAATCTCATATTAAAATTTAATATAAAATCGAGAATTATGTTGATAATCTCGGATAATTCTAAGTGTTATTATACACGTGTTGAATTTTTTATAAAATAAAATATCATTTAATTATATAACTTTTTCTTTTGGAATTTTAAAAATATATATTTTATGTCTTATGACCCAAACCAATCCCACCATCATTAGGTTGAGTTGATTTAAGTTTGACAAAATTTTAGACGTTTGACCTAGTTCAAACCGACAAAATTTAATTGGATCAAATATCAGTTTGGTTAAAATTGATCCAACTATATACACCTCTTCCATAATATGCTCCCAATTATTTTTTTGACAAAAATAAGTTAACAAATTGCAGCATATAATAATAATATCACTAATTTAAAATCTTATTTGAATATAAGCATTTAAGTGTAGACAAATTGTGACATCATGTCAAGAATTATTAAATTATTAGGTGAAGACATATAAACAATTTTTTAAAATTTATTTCATTTCAAACCTCATGCCCAAATATTTATCCCTCTTAAAAATCTCTATGTATATATGTATCTATATTCCAATTTAGTTAATGTTTATATACATGCAGGTGGAATTTGAAAATGCCAAGCATGGTAGAGGGGTCTGTATTGATCATGTCAAGGGCTGGGACGGGCACTGCCATGTTTAGTATGGGTGAGCTAATTAATTAATTAACTACTTATATGTATATATATCATATAATAACAACCTTGAAATTATTAATTTAGATGTTTCTAAAGTGGTGTTGATGGATGCAGGTATTTTCATGGCACTTCAGGAGAAGGTGATTTCGTGTGGACCAAGTTTGACTGTAATTGGTTTGGTTTTAAAGTTCATTGCTGGACCAGCTGCCATGGCTATTAGTGCCATCATTGTAGGATTGCATGGTGACGTTTTACGAGTTGCCATCATTCAGGTAATTTATTTAGCCCAATTATAATGTAGACTACATACTTTGATAACTGATCTAATATAGATCATTCTTTGAAATTGATTAAAAAATTAATGGTTGAAATTTTAGTTTTATAACTTTTATATATATATATATATATATATATATATAAAAGTAAGTAAGTGTACCTTGACTTAAAAGGGGTATGCAATATTATAATAGTTCAAAAATAAGAGGGGATATGTAGGGGGAGTGGGAGGGAAAGAAGAAAAATTATTGGACACCTATTTATCCAATATACATCTAAAGAGAAAAAGAAATAGATAAAGTAATATGATAGATGTAATATGTTGATAATATAATAAAAAAAGAAAGATAAAAAAAAATTAAATTAGTGTAGAAAAATAATAAGTGTCTGATTATCATTATTGAGGAAACAGAGAGAATTAGGAATATGTGCAGCATAAACCATATTCCAACTAAATGGCATATCATTTCTAATTTATTAAACATTTGGTTTGTTTAAAGCCGTGGGAATTGTGTGGTGCTCACAAAACAAGCAGAGTAAATCAATTACTCCCTCAATCTCTATCTTTATATATAAAAATTACAAGAATAAAGAAAGTTGACAATAATATTAAATTTATTAATAATTGATATTATTTTTATAAATTTATCTTTTAAGAAAAAGAATTAATTAATAATTTTATTATAATATTTATTGTTTTTTTACGAAATTATAAAAAAAAATTGTTGATTGTAAAAAAATATATAAAATAATTAATGACATGTTAGTAAAAAGAGTAATTAATATAGTTAAAAATTTAAACAAAATACTATAAAAAGAGATAAAGAAGTTTCTTGTCTTATATAATATATAGGGATGGAGGTAGTAGTTGGTAAAATATATTTTGTTTTATATAGACATCTAAAAAAATTAGAAAATGTTGGCACAAAGAAAAAAGTTATAAAATAATATATGAAAAGAAAAATAGATCTTGAACTAATATTTTTGATCCCTTTGTTGGGTGCAGGCAGCAGTTCCACAATCCATCACATCCTTCATTTTTGCTAAAGAATACGGATTGCATGCCGATGTTCTTAGCACTGCGTAAGTTTTGGTTGTTTTAGAGATTCAAGAAACAATTATAAATTAAATAAATTTATCCTTTAATAAATTAATTAAGAATAAATAAATTTATATTTATCTAAATTTATTTAGTTTAATAAGTATGTCCAAATCTTAAAGGAACAAAGATCTAGAACGAATATTTTATATATATAAAAAATCTAGATGAATATACATAGTAATGCAAATTAATTTTAAAATTTGTGGTATGTGCAGGGTTATCTTTGGAATGATTGTTTCGCTTCCGATCTTAATTGCCTATTACGCAATATTGGAGTTCATTCATTGATTTTTAGAGATGCTCTTTTGAATTTAAAGTTTCTTCTTCAAATGGATGCACGACATTAAGTGTATGTTTCGAAACGCATTACTTCCAAGTAAACGTGCGGTGAATTTTAAGTCGGTAGTTGTAGCTTATGCATTGCCGTGAAAAAGTGGACGCGGAAATCTAACACATGCTAGATTTATTTTGATTATTGTTCCCGCAGTTAGGTAGCTAGTCTAGTGAATTATCCATTGAATTGAATGTAACAAGACCTTGAAACCATATATGATTCCTTGACGTTATGTAAAACAATTTATATTTTTAATGCGATTATTTTTTTTTTTTGATGAATAATGCATTAATTGTTATGTAGCGAAATTGTAATTAAACTTTTTTACAATTACATTCAAACAAACTAAACCATAATGTAACTTTTTTGTGTAATTTCTAATTAAATCATTTTACTACAAATATTTCTACGTTGTGAAATATATGTTTGATATCTATATATAAAAAAATTATAAAAAAACAATGAAAATAATAATTGATGTTTGCTAATGTACGACCATTAAATCACTGATTGAATTTGTAATGCAACGAAACAAATATCGTAATAAAATATAAAATAAAAATTTGACAGAGGTATACTTTTGAGTCAAAAAATGATTTCAAATCACTTCTCTTTAATGGATGAAGAAAAAAAATGATAAATAAGAAAAATTAAAAGTGATTAGATTATCTTTTGTTATTTTAGTTTATTAAACCTAATAACTAATTATCTTATTTTTGTATTGAATTAATAATTTTTTTTTTCTTGTTTTCTAATGAAAATTACAACAAATAATACTTTTAAAAAATTACAAAGATTTCAAAAAATAAAACAACTAAGGAAAAATGATTTTAATTTTTTAACATCAAATTATTAAAGTGTCGAATTCAAATGAAAAAAAAAAAAATCAATGAGTTATTTTTATGAGTATCGTATTAACTAGATAAAAGTGCTTAATATGATATTAAAACTATAAGACTCTCTTATCTAATGTGCTAGTATTTTGAGTTGAGTTCTTTTTATAGGCTTAAGTTTTAACAATTGATATTTTTATTGAGAGTTGTTCACGGAAAGAGTACTTAGAGATGAAATTAAATTACTCATTTGAATATTGATAGATGGGTGAATCCACAAAAAATGAAAAGGGCTACCACCAAATGAGTGTCGATAGTGAGAAAGTCGTTGTTGACATCGACTCTTAAAAAATGTGATAATGTTAGTAGCCTCACATTAAATATTAGATGTTTCATATTAAATAGATAAAAATATTCAATGTAGTATTTAAGTCATGAGTCTCTTTCTTTTAAAGAACTAGTGATTTGAGTTAGGCTTTACTTGTTAAAAATCTAATTAACATATTTGTCATCATCAAAAAGGGGGAGATTGTTGAGACAAAATCCCATATATTAATGTTTTGATGATAATAAAATAAAGTTAATTAATCTTCTAATTATGATTCTAAAAGTGTGTTGCTATTTAACAATGTGTTTTTGAGTGTATTAATTGAAGATAGGTATTAAACATAACAACACAATATCATTTTGGATAAAGCAAGATCATTATGAAAATCGAAGATCATTCTGGTTTATTAAAAACAGAAGTCTAGAAAAACGGAGATCGTTCTAGTTTTTCACAGCCTTCAGTTTTATCAAACCAAGAACATTCTGGTTTGCGAAAGAGCTATACTCTCTTTAAACAAGATCGTTCTGGTTTGCAAATATACCAATCTTCATTACGAAAGTACCATACTTATGTACACAAGATCATTTCGGACATATCCATTCCAAAAGATTAATAAAGACAAAAGCAAAACACCAAGAACAAACAAGCAAGATCAATCTCCAGATTGATGACTAAAGCAACAAGTACAAGTTAGGACAGAAATGACAAGACACTGCAACTGCACCTTTGAGTAGTCTGCGTACAAAGCAGAAAAAACATAAATAGCTGTCAAATGTTCTCACTCGAGCACTTACTCAAAATAGAAACAAAGATCGTTCTGGTATAAAGCAAAAACATTATTGTTTTTCAACAACACTTGTCTATTAAAATAATAACTGGACAGCTGGACTGCTAACGGCGATATGAGCTGTCATCAACCTTCATGAAGTCTATAAAAGGAACCTCAAGGTCAAGGAAATAGAAAGAGTTTAAAGTGCAAGCAATCAATCACTTAAACAATCATTCTTGAGAAATCTAAAACTCTTCAACTAAGCAAAAGCTCCAGTTCTGTTTCACTAGATTTAAGGATCTATTTGCTGAGTCTCTTTGCTGAGAATCAAAACTCAAACAAGTGTTGAGTGTATTTTGATCCATCAATCCTTTTTAAATCATTTCAGTTGAAACTCAAGACTATAGCGTTGAAGATAGTTTGAGTGAATTGTAAAAATCATTTTGTGATTAAAAGGTAACTTGTAAAAATCCTTTCTAGATTGAAAGGTAACTGTTGGAAATCCTTTCAATGTCAAAAGGTGAAATATTGTAACTGATCAGGATTGACCCCGAAAGTTGGTGTGAAAAGCAAGAAAATTCTTGTTTAAACACTTTAGTGAAAAAGCTCACAAGTTGTGAGGACTAGACACAACCCACTTTGGGTGAACCAAGATATATTACTGGATGATTTTTTTCCCTTTATCTCTATTTATTTCTTACTCACTAAGTATAGATCACGTAGGAAAATTTTCTTTTGATTTTATTAACCAAGAACGTTTTGCTTTTGTTGTGTTTAAAACCAATATTGATCTTGAGTTAACTAAAAGTAGAAATTAATTTTAAAAAGGGGAATCACAATTCAAACCCCCTTCCTTGTGATTGACGTTGTCATTTGAGGTTTCTAGAACTGCCGAAAAACTTTTTTCAAGATTTCCAGAATAAACCTCGTTACCGAAAAACTTAAAAAAATGTTTCCAGTAATTACCAGAAAACTTGAAACCATACCTTTTCAGTACACAACTTTTCAATATTCTGTACCGGAAAACTTTTTTAAAAGTTTCCAGTATACACCTTTTCAACCTTCTGTACTGAAAATCTTATAAAAAGTTTTTCGGTAGTTTCTGGAAATCTTTTACGTACCAGAAAACTTGGATTGATTGGTTCGAAAATCTTTGAATGGTAAAAAAAAAAGGTGAATTTGAGTTTGTAAAATAGTATAAAAATTCAAGGATAAAATTGACATTTTAAAAATATTATGGAATATAAACATAATAGTTGGGGTACAAGATAAAATTTCCATGTATAAATCCCATGATATTTGGTCCCTCCCAAAATTGAAATTGGGATACAATAGCTCCCCATTCATGCACTACTGTTAGAAACTTAAAATTGTGCCAATATAAAATATAGTCACCGCTCTTTGAACTTATTATTTTGCCACTTGAAAAGAACCTCTTGGGCATACCATAGAAGAATTAGGACTAAGAGACACACACTTCCAAATGGACCATACACTTTCAAACCAACGTGTTAATATCTTCTCCTTTAACATATTTTCTCCTTTATAATTCCCATAAAATTACACATATGATCCTTACCATTATTTTGAAATACTACTTCCACTCCAAGCCATTAAGTTACCTCCACCAATGTTTTTGAAAATGTTGACACTCAAAGAATAAATGTTGAACTAATTCTTCACTACCACACCGCTTTTGCAAAGAAGAGCATTATTTCTAATAATACCTCTCTTGACTAGGTTATCTTTAGTAGGAGCTCTTTTAAGTAAGACCTTTTATACAAACACCACCACTTTCAATGGGAAAATTTGTGTCATATCTTTCTACTCTTGTCATCTTTCATCATATTTCTTTCTTTTATTAGTAATTGATATGCCAATTTCGGCGAGTAACGACCTGAAGAGTCCTCAATTCACACTTGTATATCTTCCTTATTTTCTCTGAATATCACACCTTTCAATTCCTCCATAAGATGTTTGATTAATTATTTCTTTCATTGCCACATCTCCATCCTCTCTGTCAACGCCTTATCCCATCAACTGATATTTTCTACCTTCGCCTCCTTATCCATTGATGATGAAAACAATCTATTAGATCAATTGTTTAAGCTTACACCCCATAACATAAGTTCACTCCAATGTGTCTTCTCTCTTCTAACATTCTTTTGGTAACACTTCTCTCTATAAATAACCTTTGTTTTATATAGAAATGTGTATGAATAACTTAATCAAGTTATAAATGGTGCATGCATATAGATTTACTTTTGGTGGATTGTGAAAGTTTTTGTAACAATTTTAAAGTTTATTTTTATTGAGGGAAGTATAGAATGTGTATGTTGTACATGTGATATCTTGTACTTATTGTGATACGTTTTGAAAATTTCAAATTTTTTGTCTGCTGCGAACTTAACTAATTTTCGGAAGAAAAAAAACATAAAATATATTTATCTTGCGGTTTAGGTTTTTACAATGCACAGTTCTTGAAAGTAAAACTTTAAATATGACATGTAGTATCAAATTACTCTGAACCATTTGGTGAGGAAGTGAGGTACTATGTCCCCAATGGTGGACGAGAATTCACGCCCTCATAGACTTGATCGATTAAACCCAAGACTCATGTAAGTGACTAGTCAATGTTAAACTAGGTTTGCTTGACAGTTCATTGGTATTGAAGTGTTTCCTCCAAGCCACATAGGAATTACCCTATAAGACCCCAAAGCTCTAACCTTTCTCATAGGCTCAACTATCCTAGGCTACTCCTTAACTAGAACCATCATCGACATGGGTTCATAATTTCATATTCCTAGCAGCACAATTTAATCATCACAATTCACATGCTCACTTAATATTAACATAATGCATGGGTAGTCACAATCACATAATTTAACATAACATATCACTTTATAATCCAAACAATACACAACCAACACTTAGAGTCACATAAAAACTACATTGTTCATAATAATCTAAGCAACGATTACTACTTGTCAGCAACAATATTCACAATACAAAATATTAACAATCATAACATGTACATCTTAAGGTGTATTTAACATGTTTTATTTGCTATCATAATCATATAATATAATTAATTTATTTAATTCACTTAGAGGGTGCTACACCCCGAGAAATCCCCATACGATTGGAAAATATGACATTCATATCCATCCTACTTAAATTTATACCTATGAACTGAACGAATGAAAAACAAATCTTACCTTAATGTCTTGGCCAAAAGTCTATTCTCAGGGCAGAGTCTAACTCCTTGATTACTAACTCGAATTTCAATTGGTGGAACTCTATGATTGATCATTTAAAATTGATAACCAACTATCATAGTGAATTAAAATTGTACAAATTCAAGATATCGAAGAAATAAGGCTTATCGATTGATGGAAACACTTTAATGATAAATCCTATAGTCAGAGTTGATGTTTATTGAAGAATAATCAACAATAATGAGTTATGATGGTCAAGTTATATATATTTGAAGGTTCTGGTGATCTAGGAAGAAAAATTAGTATTTGGGAGGTTTAGGGTTCTTTGAATCTATATAGGGTTTTCTTAGAATGACTAAAAATCTAACTAAAATCCTTTTATATTGGCAAGAAAACATACTACTGCACGACAAAGCCATTGCATCGTACAACAACACGACATATTCACATCTCCACTTGAAACATAGTTCACTTAATGAAATGTTTGTTCGCAGTGCAAAAGGAGACAATGAGTTGGCATCCCATTTACACTATCTCGTTGTGCCATCTATTTCAATTTTGGTTGGTTTGCTTGATTCTTTCCTAACTTTTACAGTCCACTAAATCCAATATAAGCCCCAAGATAAAACCTTTAAACTTAATGCATCATAACTCAATAATAGACATCAACACATGACATAAGATATATTTGAATATAATCCTACAAAATGGGGTGTTACACTTTTCCATGTTTGTCCAAATATGTATAGAATTTATTGGTAGTGAGGAATACCATGTAACAGTAGTCCTTGTTAATGATATAAGGAATAATTATAGCATGTGGAACTCATTCTCCACACTGCATAATTAATTTTCAATGTGCTCCACTGTTGATTATCCATCTTCTTTAGAAAATGTGGAAAAGTCAAGAGTTTGTATCCACTAGGAAGAGATCCAAATTTGTCAATCATCTCTAATATGAATTCTTGTACATAGGCATATCCAAGGATTTCAATTGTAATCCAAAATAACACTTTATTATGTTAACATTGGGGTTTGCGTCTAGTAACTATTGCCTAAGAGGTCTCGCCTCGACTTCAACTATTTGACGCCACATTTTATATGGGGTTTTGGAATCCCTTTTGAATTTAAATCAAATGTGGGTTGTCTACCCATGGCTACTCTTGGCCTAGTTCTTGAGAGTGTTAGTGCATTAATGGTTTTAGCTACAATTCTCTTGTTGACATTTTGATGATAACAAATTAAACAAATAAATAAAGAACAATTATCTCCTAACTGTATTTTCTAGTGTGCATATTAAGTTAGAAGGAAAATATTTATATTAATGACTATCTATTTTAAGGTAGCATTAATTACGAGTAAGTTAGAGATAATAATCTATGTGTTTTTAACACAAAGATTATTATCACATAATAAACAAGTAATTATGTTTACTAATAAAGCAAGACTCAGTGATGAGGTGAGAGTATTGCTCAAAAGAAAAAGAGTTTGATTTGGATTTTTTTAATTCTTCTTGGTGTCATTGAGTTGTGGATTTATATATGTGTATCCTTTTGAGTTATGTTTGAATTAGTAGAATTTCGGTAAAAAATGTGGATTGAAGCTTCTCAATTACGCTGGCTATTAGGGTTTTTGAGAGAAAGAATAGGACCTTTAATTTTTTATATTACTCAAAGGATAATTAAATACATAAAAATATTAGTCTAATAATAATAATAATTACAATAAGTGATGATTCATACACTACAAGAAAAAAAAGTGTTTTGCGGGAGGTTAAAAGGGAGGTTTGCGGCGGTTGTGACCGCCGCAATTTGATGTCTGCGACAGTTTTCCAACCGTCGCAGATTCGTGCGTTGCGAGACTGTTTTGCGACAGTTAAAAAAACCGTCGTTCCAACTGCCGCAAATTTTTTGTGACAGTTCTAACCGCCTCCAACAGGGGCACTTATATTTTGGTCTAAGAAGGTGTTGCGACGGTTACCAACCGCCGCTATGTACTTTTTGCGACGGTTACGAACCATCGCAATTTTTGTTTGTTTTATTTTTCATTAATTTAATTAAAATAAAAAATATTCATAAATCCCATTCATATAACTAAAATACACAAGATATAAAATTATAAATAAACCATATTCATATAATATATTCAAAAGTATCAACCATACATTAAATTAATTAAAACAATAAATTAATTAATTTAAATATTCAAAAACCAAAATATTAATAAAGTGACTGAACATGTAAAACAATTATTAATTTGACTATAACCAACATAATGGACAAATAACTAGTGTACGTTAATAAAGGTAAGTTAAGTAAGGAACCATTAACTTGATTGATATTAAAATTATGAGACCCAACTCAATTTAAAAAATAAATTAGGGACTAACATAATTCACATCAATTCTTACATTTATTCTCTAATTTTTATACATGCATTCATCCTCTTATTTTCTTTCTAGATATCTTAATGCTATCCAAACACTAACCTATCACGTTGTTCTCTATATTTTTTTCCACCTAAAATGTTGATGGGGTGAATCATGAATGGATGTACAAAGATAATTTTTCAATTCACAACACTAATATTCTAATCATTTCAATAAAACATACGTACGAACGAAAATCAAACCATTAGTGGGTGAAGAAGACAAACACAAAGCACCCTTTTCTAAAAGAATGTCCAGGTTCATCAAATTCAAACAAAACACCACCATGCATATGCACCAAGTTCTTTTGATTAATTTTGCCACCTCAATTTTGTTCATTTCAACACACGTACAACATGCATGGCACACCATGGCCAAATGTTTGTGCATATTAATCATTTTATAGCTATAAATACATACTCTCTTTTCTCACAATACTCCATCATCTAATCATCAATCCAAAGCAAGTAAAATTCAAATATCAGTATGGCAATCAAAGTGCGATTTCCCCTTTTGGTACTGCTAGGAATTATTTTCCTAGCCTCAGTTTGTGCAAAATCCGATAGAGAGAATCCATTTTTCTTTAAGTCTAACAACTTTCAAACTGTTTTCGAGAACGAAAACGGTCAGATTCGTCTTCTCCAAAGGTTCGACAAACGTTCTCAATTATTTGAGAATCTCCAAAACTACCGTATTGTGGAATATAAGTCAAAACCTCACACCCTCATTCTTCCACAACACAATGATGCCGACTTCATCCTTGTAGTCCAACGTGGTAATTAATTAATTAATTATCAATTTATATCCTAGTAATTTATTTAAAGTAATTATTTAATTAACTATTGTGTAACGCTTACAGGAAGAGCTATACTGACTGTGTTGAATCCCAACGAAAGAAACTCCTTCAACCTTGAGCGTGGAGATGCCATCAAACTCCCTGCAGGCACCATTGCTTATTTGGCTAACCCAGATGATAATGAGGATCTTAGAGTATTAGATCTCGCCATCCCAGTTAATAGACCTGGTCAATTTCAGGTAATATAGCGCTTACTATTCTTTTATCACTCCTATACGTTTGTTTGCATTGGTTTCTTTAAACTTATCTACAGTATAAACAACTTTTTAAGAAAATTTATAAAAATGTCTAAAGACATACATATAAATTATTTTCACCTTATTTTCAATAATTCTTCAAGGTAACGTATGAAAACACTTTTATAGATTATATGAAAACAATGGTACTGTATTTCATCTTTTATTATAGAAATAGCTTATACCTAAATATTTGTACGGGTATAAAAACGCTTAACATACAAGTCATTTTTTTCTATTTTTTTATTCTCTTACCGTTCTTTGAACTTTCCAATAGTCGTTCTCATTGTCTGGAAGTGAAAACCAACAATCGTTATTCCAAGGTTTCAGCAAGAATATTCTAGAGGCTTCCTTCAATGTAAGAATGCATCCAACACAAACTATTTATTTATTTTTCATATATTTTTATATTGGTTTGGTTTGATTTAATATGTATAAATTTTCATAAACTAATCACAAACATCCATTATAATTTTTGTCCTTTATAGACCAATTACGAGGAGATAGAGAGGGTTCTTTTAGAAGAGCAGGAGCAAAAGCCAGAACAAAGAAGAGGCCATAAGGGTAGGCAGCAGAGCCAGGAAGCAGATGTGATAGTCAAAATATCAAGGGAACAAATTGAAGAACTAAGCAAAAATGCCAAATCTAGCTCTAGAAAAAGTGTATCTTCCGAGTCTGACCCATTCAACTTGAGAAGCCGCAACCCTATCTATTCTAACAAGTTCGGAAAATTCTTTGAGATCACCCCGGAGAAAAATCCTCAACTCAAAGACTTAGATATATTTCTCAATTGTGTGCAGATCAATGAGGTAAACAAATTATTCAATTCATTGTTTCTTTGCTTCTTAGTCGACTAAAAACACTTCTATAAGGAAAACAAAATCAATAATCAATATTTGTTACAATAAAAATGATGTATTTCTCGAATTTTCTTGTCAATGAAATTAATGATGGATTTACAGATATTTCACATTTTCTCAATTTTTATTTGCCTATTTAATATTGTTTAGTAGTGAAATATTTTGATGAATATTTGTGAAAATTGAATTTTAGGGATCTCTTTTGCTACCACACTTCAATTCAAGAGCCACAGTGATACTAGTTGTTAAGGAAGGAAAAGGAGAGCTTGAACTTGTTGGATTAAGAAATGAGAATCAACAAGAGAATAAAAGAGAAGAGGAGGAAGACGAAGAAGATAGAAGTATACAAGTACAAAGGTTTCAATCAAAGATATCTTCTGGCGATGTTGTTGTAATTCCAGCAAGTCATCCATTTTCCATAAATGCTTCCTCAGATCTCTTTTTGCTTGGATTGGGTATTAATGCTGAAAACAACCAGAGGAACTTCCTTGCAGGTATATATAACAAAACCATAATTAAATTGAACTTTCCTTTTGTTAACATTAATTCATATATTTTCTTCTGTTTAATTAAACATGAAAATGATGACTAAGGTATATTTATCTTATGATATTTGAAGGTGAGGAGGACAATGTGATAAGTCAGATACAAAGACCAGTGAAAGAGCTTGCATTCCCTGGATCTGCTGAAGAAGTTGACAGGTTACTAAAGAACCAGAGACAATCTCACTTTGTAAATGCTCAACCTCAACAAAAAGATGAAGGAAGCCAGAAAATAAGGATTCCGTTATCATCAATTTTGGGCGCTTTTTAATGTGTGAATGTCATTCATATGTATGCTATAAAGAGCTATAGCTCATAGTGAGCAAAGAATAAAACGTCATTATCTTGTAACTACCTTTTTACTATGAATCAATAAAGTAAAGCAAGAATAAATTTTTGTGTCTACTCTCTGCTAACTTTTTGGTAACATTACTCTATGCTACTATCCGTATGAATAAAGTTGCATTTGTTATAGTTTTTTTTGTAATGATAATTTTTTTAATATACAAATTATTTTTAAACCTTTTATATGTTTGTTACAACTTTTCATATCTAGATAAAATATGAGTAAAAATAATTGCTCAGTATGTCTTTATAATGAGATTTTTAATGTGTATCTATTACAATTTATTGCTCAGTATATCTGTTTAAACAATTAAGAAAAAACAATTGTTCATGTTTAACATAAAATTGTTAAAGTTTAATTGCTCTTTTAGTCTTCTATTTAATCACTTTTACAAAAATAATTCTCTTATTTTAAAAACGATCGTTTAAGTCCATTAATTTTCATATTTTTTAAAATTTTGTTCCACCTTTCATTTTTTTTTACCAAAAAACAATAATGTGACACTAGATAACATCTAAAATGATAATATGACAAAATATTAATGGATCAAAACAACTATACTAAGCTAATCAATGATTTTTAATTCAGCCACCACTATAGAGATTAAACCAACTTTGAATCTCTGTCAAAACAAACACAATTTCTAACAAGAGTTAAAAGCAATAATCAAATATATAGTGAGTCATCAATGTCAAAACAAAATTTCTAAACTATGATTTCATCTTTTAAACTTTCTACTGTTTAATAGTACAGGATAAAATATCAAACGATTTTACCATACTCACTCTAATACAGGGAAAATTACTACAAATATGGTAATAAATGCAAAATCTTTCGAGTTGCCAGACCTGGAAATACCATAAATCATACTTATTATGTGACTTAACAAATTTACTTGTTGAAATCATATTTTGTACTAATTCCAGAAATAAATAGATCATACTTATTAATTGGGAGTCTGGCCTTTCCTAGCAAAACCTTTGCAGATTTTTTATCCTTGGAGAGACAGGGCCAGCAAAACCTTTGCGGATTTTTTATCTTTGGAGAGACAGTGTCGGAGTTTCGTTAGATCATAGAGTGGCCACCCTAAAATTTTCAATAATTTTTTAAAAAATACTGCTATTTTTACTTTATTTATATGAGACATTTTATTTGTCATAATCTTACGTAGGAATTTGATTGAATGCATGAAGTAGTTAAATTTTATATAAAAAAAAATATTTAAGTTAAAAAAATTGAAAAATAAATATTTGTTAATTGTGATAAAGTTGTGAAAACCAAATTATATAAGTCTAAAGGATAATTGTGGTTTAATATATGCGGATGAATTTCAACATAACATGACATAGGTTAATAAATATGTTAATTAATATAGATATTGTGATGTATGTTGTAGTTTTGGGATCTATAATCGGTGTATTTTATGAGTGAATTGTTTTTATGAGTTGAATTGTGGTTGTTGGTTATCGTTGTCGAGATGAATATTTGAGTCGGACATGGATGTACAACAAGCTTCTCCCCGGTTGAAAAGCATATACAGTTGAGTTTTTAAAGGGTGTCGAATAGTTTATTCAATTTGCTTGTCTGCAAGACAAGTATTTGAATGAAGGTGTAATAAGATGTATATGTAAGTTGTGTAAAAATGAAAATCATTAGACCACAGATGTAGTTAATGTTCACATTCATCAAAAGGGTTTTACACCAAATTATTGGGAATGGACATCCCATGGAGAGGAAGTCTGTCATGTTCATGATGATGACGACGACAAAACATACATGGATGCGCCTGATAGTAGTAATAGTCACCAGTAGTGTTATGATCATGATGATAGACACCAAGACATGGTGTATGATGCTGCTGGCCTTAATTGTTAGCAACATTGTCCTCAAAATCAAGAGGAACCTCTAAATATGGAAGCTGACCAGTTTTATAAAATGTTGAATTCTGCTCAACAACCACTGTGGCCTGGATGTAAGCATACAACAGAGTTGTCTGCCTCTATTACAATGTTGGGTTTAAAATTTAAACACAACATGTCACATGCTTTTTTTGATGACGTGATGAAGTTTATGAATGAGTCAAGCCACCCTGAGAATGTAATTCCCTCAAGCTTTAGGGAAATAAAGAAACTTGTGGTCGGACTCGGTTTATCCAAGATCAAGATAGATTGTTGCATTAATGGGTGTATGCTTTATTATAAAGATGACATAAATTTAAAGGAGTACAAATTTTGTAATGAGCCTCACTATAAAGCAAATAATGTACATAGGATAAACTCTAAGGATGTTCCTCGCAAGAGATTGCATTACTTGCCTCTCACCCTTCACTTGCAAAGATTATATGCTTCTCCGAGATCTGCAAAGCACGTGAGGTGGCACTTCGAAAATCGTAAGGAAGGTGTGATCCTTCAGACGGAGAAGCATGGAAACACTTTGACCAAGTATATCCTGGATTTTCCTCAGAACCTCGAAATGTTAGACTTGGTCTGTGTGCTGATGGCTTCACCCCTTTTAGCCAATCAGCCACACCATATTCTTGTTGGCCAGTAATTGTCACACCATATAACCTACCTCCCGAGCTATGTATGATGACGCCTTATATGTTCTTGTCCTTGATCATTCCAGGTCCACACAATCCAAAAGGTAAAATTGATGTGTATTTGCAGCTGCTTATAAATGAGTTGCAACAATTGTGGAATGATGGTGTAGTAACATATGATGCCTCAAAGAGGCAAAATTTTCAATTGAGAGTTGCACTGATGTGGACAATAAATGATTTTCCAGCCTATGGTATGTTGTCTGGGTGGAGTACTACTGGAAGATTAGCATGTCCGACATGGAAGGAAAATTCAAAAGCTTTTACATTGAAATGCTGAAGGAAAACGTCTTGGTTTGATTGTCAATGTCAATTTTTACCTCATAATCATGCTTTTAGAAGAAACAAGGTTACCTTTTACAAGAATAGAATTGATAAAAATGAGCCTCCTTCTATATTAAGTGGTGAACAAGTGTGGGAAAAGGTTTATGGAATTCCCAAGATAACTGACATGAGGCAATGCATTGTTCTTGGCCACGGAATTTTGCACAATTGGACCTAAAGAAGCATATTTTGGGATTTGCCTTATTGGAGACACAACCTATTGAGGCATAATCTTGATGTTATGCATATAGAGAAGAACGTCTTTGAAAATGTATTTCATACAGTTATTGACAACAAAGAGAAAACTAAGGACAATGAGAAGGCACGATTGGACTTGGCAGAGTATTGTCATAGAAAGGAGTTGTTGCTGAAAAAAAATCCTAATGGGAACTATACCAAACCTAAAACCAAGTTTTGTTTGACAAATGGACAGAAAAATGATGTGTGTGAATGGGTGAAGGGGTTAAAGATGTCTGATGGTTATGCTTCCAATTTAGGTAGATGTGTGGATACAAAACATAAAAGACTCTTTGGGATGAAAAGCCACGATTGTCATATATCTATGGAGTGTCTACTTCCAATAGCTTTTTGTGCTCTTCCTGAACCAATATGGAAACCCTTAACTGAATTCAGTCAATTCTTTAGAGACTTATGTTCAACAACGTTGCGAGAAGGTCACTTATTAAAAATGGAACAAAACATTCCTATAATAATATGTAAGTTGGAGCGTATCTTTCCACCTGCATCTTTTGACTCTATGGAGCACTTACCGATTCATTTGCCTTTTGAAGCTAAGTTGGGTGGGCCAGTTCAATATCGTTGGATGTATCCATTTGAAAGGTTTATAAATAAAATTAAAAAAACCGTAAAAAACAAAAAAAAAAAGTGGAAGAATGTATTTGTGAAGCATATTTGGTGCAAGAGATAACCTATTTCAGTTCCCATTATTTTGTGCCTCTTGCCCAATATTCAAGTACAGTTGGCCTAAATAAGAGGACTCATCAAGACCATGTGATACAAACTTTGTCTATCTTTGAAAATTTACATGGCGAAACAAGTGGAAAATGTAGTGATAGGTGGCTCAACGATAAAGAATTGGCGGCTGCCCAATTGCATGTTCTTTTAAATTGCATCAAGGTTAAGCAATTCATTGAGTAAGTATTAATATATTAAATATATCTCCATTATTCAACGAACAACAACATCTAACTTTTTTAAAATATCTTGTATAAGATGTATGTACAAAGTTTAAAAAGTATGTACGGAGATCTCAATGACAATGTCATTGATACACAAATAGAAGCTGACTTTCCGCGATGGTTTCAAGAATATGTAAGCACTTATTTAGACTATTCAATCTTATTTGGGTTAAAACAAAGATGTACAAAATGCTTTAACCTAAGTTATATGAATTGCTCTATGTGACTAGGTGACAAAGAATCACAAACTTAGAATGCAAAACCCTGACTTGTATGACTTGGCAAGAGGACCCTTGAGACTAGCAAAGTCATGGCCTATTTATAATGTGAATGGATACCAATTCAACACAACTTCTTGGGGTGTAGGCAAAATAACATATAATAGTGGAGTATGTGTTAGTGGAATTGGTCCAGGTGAAACCTCAAATGATTATTATGGTGTTGTTACAGAGATTCTAGAATTTGAATGGCAAAGTCAAGCAACACGAAAGCTAATTTTATTTTACTGTGATTGGTACGACCCTTCAAGTTGTGCGATGAGGATACATAATCAGTACAAGATTGTAGAAGTACGAAAAAGGGAGAAAATACGGTAAATTTGATCCTTTTATTTTTCCAAAAGCTGCAACTCAAGTTTACTATTCACCTTATCATGGGCACCAAAGAGTTGATTGGTTGGTAGTTATGAAGACAAAGCTGGTAGGGGTTGTTGATAATAGGCATACTTTAGAAGTTGTTTTTCAAATGCAAGAGTCAGAAGTTAATGCAACAATTGAAGATGACCCAATTGTTAACTTACAAGATGATTCAGTTTATGGTGAAGAAGTTAATTTGCTTGTGATGCAAGATGATGAGGATGAAGAAGATGATTCCAGTGACAATGGTGAATATGAAGATCAAGAGGAAGATGGTTCTATTGAATAGTATTTGTTAGCTCTTTATTGATAATGTGTTTGATTTAACATTTGTAGTATTGAAAAAGAAATTGGTAGATTTAATAAAAGGAATTGGCAAATCTTTACTTCATATGCTTATTTTTTATTAGAAGTATAAATAGTGTAACATAATGCTTACTTTTTACTCATTGCAACCTAACGTTTGTCTCTTGTTCATATATCTCAATAATTAAAGCATATACATGACAGGGGTCGAGCCCACATTGTAGTGTTTGCATTCTACACAACACGGGTCAATATTCTAATTTATTCAACTAACACCATCTATTTTTTACCCATATATCTCGTATAGAATGTATAACCTACTTTTTCTTCTTTTGCAATCAATTATGAAGCGAACTAAAAGGTTAACAAAGAAGAGAGTTGTAAAGGTTAATATCCCCCCTCAAACTCAACTTCCATTACTCAACCTCATCCCACTCCACCCTTATTTCAGCCTCAACTCACTCAACCTCAACCATTACCCATTCCACTTCTATTTCAACCTCAACCACAACCCATTCCATCCATATTTCAACCTCAACCCGTTACACCTTTATTTCAACCACAATTCAACCAACTTATCCATTCTCAACCCCAATCACGACCCAAATCCACCCAATCTCATCCTTCACTATCTCAACCCCCACCCCTATATCGATCTCGTACTCAATCCACTCAATCTTACCCTCCACCACCGCAACCTCAAGCTCAACCTCGATCACGACCCAAATCCAAGCAATCTCACCCTCCACCACTTCAAGCTCAACCTCGACCTCAATGCACCAAATCTCAACCTCCACCATCTCAATCTCAACCAATCCTTTCTCAAGTTATGATTAATGAAGCAGCTAAATCTTCATCTAGTCATATTAGTGGTGAAGAAAAATGTATCAAAAATTCCAATACTCTCAAAAGAGGATGGGTGAGTAACTTACGTTTTACTGATGTTTTATTTTATTATTAAGTTACGCTACATAATTTTATATATTTCTTTTTTACATAGGTTTGATCAACAAAAATTAGTAGTTTCAACAATTGCTAGTATCATACGTTCTAGTTTGGAAGAGGGAAAACCATCATGGAAAAAGTTAAATAGAGATAAGCAAAATGATTTGTTCGACTTGTTTAAGGTAATATTACTACATTCAACTTATTTTCTGCCAACCATAACTTATTACCTATATTCAACTTTATTTGCTCTGCTTAGGCATCATATCACTACTAAATGAATGTGTACATCTCAACACTCATTTGAAATAAGGAAAATACTACAGTAGCAATAGAATGTTCATTATAGGAAAATGATGCCAATTACTGATTATAGAGTATAGACAATGAAAAATTATTAAGTGAATATCTGTATATTGTGCCATCATACAGCTCAGAAGTCATTAATCAGCATCATGCGATGAATGACTTTGAATCATGAAATAGATGCATGAATCAGTGCAACTTGTTGTTTATGAGTGATTTGTTATTTTATCTTGTTTTTCTTTCACCAATTCACATCAAAGAAATTGAAAAGTGAAATAAGCTTAAATTATCAAGTAGAAAGAAACTAAAGGAGTTCTATTGAGTACATTATTTAATTATTTTGAAACAGAGCCTTCGCACACTCATTCACCTAATCATGTTACAAATGTTCATGTTGTTTACTAGTACAACGTACAGAACTTTTTTTATCTGTACTTTCGTTTTGTTTTCATTTTGACTTGTGACATATAACTTAATCTTTTATTTTGTTTTGTGAGACACATGGATATGTTGTTTTGCCAATTCCTAATTTAAAATTATTAAATCAAGCACTATGCATAATTTATGTCATATTTTAACTTTAAGTCATCAACCAACTAGTTAGCTTGCTCATAAAACTTTTCCCAATGTAATATGTTTGGTTGATTAATTAGTTGGTTCATGTAATGTGTGATTTTTAATTTCTTTCCTAGCTAGATTCCTAGACTAATGTGTGCGCGTAAGGTATTGTTTCTTTTTGTTCCTCTGTTTTTTTGTCTTCTCCCACTATTTCTGTTTTTTCCATTACAGAAAAGGTATACATGGTCCTCAAATTTAAACGACATGGTACGACGCAACTTTGAAAAAAGCAGTGCAGTTAAGATGTCGCAACTGATGCAAGATGCACGTAAAGATTTGGAAAAATAAGCCAACTTAGGTGGGAGGGAAAATGTGGGAACAATTGAAGGCAATTTGGAATTCCTCTAAATAAAAGAAGTCGCAATTCTATGGATGGTGCATACACTGGCGGATCAATTCCTCATCGGGTGCTTTGGAAAAGAATGGTATTGTTACTTTTCTATTTTATATTTAAAAATTAATGAAATTAAGATATGCTTTTTTTTACAGAATGAGACGAAAGGGGAAGACCCAACATTTAGTGACTTTTATTTTCGTACTCATCGTACTAAAGATAAAAACTGGGTCGGTATTCATGCCGAATCTGCTTACGTAAACTCATCATTTTAAGTATTATTTTAAGTATTATGTACTACGTGTGTTTCAAAAATTAGTTAATAATTCGGATATGAAAACATTTATGCCTCAAATTTTCTATTTTCTTGCAGGAGAAATTTGAAAACAAAAAGATTGAGTTATCGTCTGAAAAAGCTTCAACTTTTGTCCCGGGAGAGGACGAAGCTGATAGTCAACCAACCAAAGACATGCCATCTAATATTGATATATGGGTGGATGTAGTTGGGAGAAAGAAAGGGAGAATATTCGGTCTTGGATCTATATCCAAAACATTGATTCCAAATCAGCCAACAATGTATTCTGATTCAGAGGTTAATTTAGAGGTTGATGCTTTGAGAAGTCAAGTTCATGTTTTGAATGAATCGTTACAAAAACAGGAGCAAGAAAAGTTGTTGATGAAGCAACAATTGCAACGACAAGAAAAAGAGATGGTCAAGACCAACAAAAATTTAACCTTTCTCATGCAACATTTAGGATTTGTTGCATCTTCTTCTCGTCCAAGTTCATCACCACAATCTAACAATGAAACTGATGAAGATAGTGGGGATGATGACATTGGTAGTGATCATATTGAGTAGTATCTGTTTTTATTTTGTTAATTTGGTTGTATCATGTACTTGATTATACTTAATTTTTTTTTATCACGCTTTAATTAATACTTAGTTATGATTTGCGAACATGATATAAATCTTGTTTAGAAGTATCGCAATAGTTGGATCATGCTTTAATTAATATTTAGTTTTGATTTATGAACATGTTATAAATTTTTTCTGTTATTGCAATAATATTTCAATTAAAGACTAATATTAAATATTTAAAAAAATATATTTATAATAATGTTTTCATATATTTTTAATTGAAATTTTCATATAAATAAAAAATCAGAAAAAGAAGTTCACGGTGGAAATTTAAGCAAATGATTTTTCTTTGGAAATAATTTTGATCAAAATTACTTGCGGATTTTCATCCGAAAAGTATTTTGGTGCAAAATTTCATGTGAATATACCTGCAGATTTTCATTCGATAAATATTTGTAGGAATTATACTGCAGATATTTCTGCATGAAACATCGTAAGAAAATGCAACTTGCTGCGGAATTTATTTACTTTTCCTGCGGATTATCTGCAGATATTTTACCTACTGATTTAGAAATCTTCAGGAATCAATTATCCACCAAGGTTTTACGTAGGGATATGGTTTAGCCAGTAAATCCGCAGGTAACGTGTGTTTCTGCATCCGCAGGTAAAATGCTGATTTATAATAGTGACAGTGTAAATTAGCATTTTCCTTTGTAATTAATTAGGTTTATCAATTTTTTTTAATTATAAATATTTTGTTTCTTTTATTTGTTGAAATTTTTAGTTTTTTAAATATTAATTAAAATTTTGGTGAAGAGAAAAAGGATAAATCTATTAATATTTTACAACATCATCATTTTAGATGCCACCTCATTTTAAAACTTGCTACATCATTATTTTTAGGGTCAAAAGTTAGGGATGTTGTGAAATTGTAAAAAATGGAAAAATTGAGGGATCAAAATGTTTGTTTTGAAATTACCGAGGCCATTTTCATAAAAATGATAAAATAAGAGAATAAAAATGCAATTAAGCAAATTATTAAAATATCAATTTCAGATGAAAATTAAAGAATTTAATGAGTTAACATCCATAAGTTGGTCATCACAATGCATAATTATCGATGGCACTATAAAAGGCTTCAATCAACCAAAGTTACAATTTGATCGACGGTAATAATTATTTTGTTGGCTTAATCTACTACAACATTAACAAAATTCCATTTTTTAAGAATCCAAAGACTTATTTTTGCAATTTTTGTTCATTCAAATCCCTATTTCTATAACTTCAACAACAAAATCTTTCATTTTAAAAATTCGAACAGCAACCACCTTTTATTGTCAATAGAATAACTCAACGAAGGCATCAACAAATTAACTCACACACCTTGACTCAAAAAATAAAAAAGGGGTTTAGATTTGAAATTTTTTATATTCTTCTTGGTGTGATTGAGTTATGAGATTCGGTATGCATATTCTCTTGAGTGTAATATTTGAGTCAGTTGGATTTCTACAAAGAATGTCACATGAAGCACCTCAACAATGGTGGCTATTAGGGTTTTTGAGTGAAGAAAATTATGACCTTTAATTTTTTATATTACTCAAATGATAATTAAATAAGTAAAAATATTTAGTCATATAGCAATAAATAAATAAAAGGATAACTCTTATACCAAGTCATATCTATTAAGTTATTAATTTGATTTTGACTAATCTATTAGATATATTAAAATAGACTCCTATAATCTAAAATATTGTGCCACCTCATTCAAATTTTGCCACATCAAAAAAAAAATCTGATGTAGCACATCTAACAAACACTCTTCCTTTTTTTTATTGCAATTTATTTTTAGCACAAATTTTATTACATTTTTTTTCGTATAATATTTTGTGGAACTATTTATGTGCCATAAGTTACAAATTACAATACAATAAATATCAATTATTCGATATATTATTAATAATGGTTATTCCTCCATAAATATCTTCAAATTGAATATTACATAGTATCATTACTGGAAAAAAAAATATATCTTTTAATGAAATCTATAATATCTACAAAATCTATCACATGTCACTTATGAGATAACTAAAATTAATATTTAAATCAAATAGAGAGATATAATTTAGAATTAGGCCAACAATTTGTTTTTCTATTTTTTCTTATTATACCATTACTGATATAGACTTAGAGAAAAATTTATATATTTTCTGAAATATTGATATTGTTATGTATGGTTATA
>JBBPBQ010020321.1:3590857-3603737 GCA_037974755.1 Cicer yamashitae | reverse complement strand
TTTTCAAATTGAATATTACATAGTATCATTACTGAAAAAAAATATCTTTTAATGAAATCTATAATATCTACAAAATCTATCACAATGTCACTTATTAGATAACTAAAATTAATATTTAAATCAAATAGAGAGATATAATTTAGAATTAGGCCAACATTTTTTTTTCTATTTTTTCTTATTATACCATTACTGATATGGACTTAGAGAAAAATTTATATATCTTCTGAAATATTGATATTGTTATGTATGGTTATATACTAAAATATATTTTTAACTTTTTTCAAGTAGTAAATTGTTTTTTTTTTTACAAAATAGTAAATTGTTTCATTACTAGAAAAAAATTATCTCAAGCAAATACTTTTTAAGCATTGTTTGCATTATATGAAATCTATTTTGATATACCAAAAATTGTAATTTATAAACAATATATGCACGCTTCAACCCAATACATTTTTTCTAAGGACAAAATCGTAAAATCTTAGTATTTTTATAGAATAATACGTTGAAGTGTATAAAAAATAGAAATCGTGAAATCTAGTGTAAAACAAATTAAATAAGTAAATATTAATACACAATATTTTAATAAATGTTAGCAATATAGTTGATAAAATGTTCAAATACTTTTAAATATGTATTATTAAAAAGACTTTGCCTAAATACGAAAATGAATTAGTATGTATTAAAAGACGTATATTAAAGAATCAATCTAACTCTTTTTAAATTTATAGGGTCAAACTGAAATTTAAAAATAAATAAAAGCACTAAAACAGATATTAGTTAAGTCTTTTTTTCATGGTTCTCTTGATTAGTATCATAAATACACAATACTAACATTCTAGTCACTTCAATAAATCATATGTACGCACCAAAATCCAACCGTTAGTGAGTGGTGAAGACAAACATAAAGCACACTTTTCTAAAAGAATGTCCAGGTTCATCAAATTCAAACAAAACACCACCATGCATATGCACCAAGTTCTTTTGATTAATTTTGCCACCTCAATTTTGTTCATTTCAACACACGTACAACATGCATGGCACACCATGGCCAAATGTTTGTGCATATTAATCATTCTATAGCTATAAATACATACTCTCTTTTCTCACAATACTCCATCATCTCATCATCAATCCAAACCAAGGGGAAATTCAATCATCAGTATGGCAATCAAAGCACGATTTCCACTTTTGGTATTGCTAGGAATTGTTTTCCTAGCCTCAGTTTGTGCGAAATCCGATAAAGAGAATCCTTTTATCTTTAAGTCTAACAACTTTCAAACTGTTTTCGAGAACGAAAACGGTCAGATTCGTCTTCTCCAAAGGTTCGACAAACGTTCTCAATTATTTGAGAATCTCCAAAACTACCGAATTGTAGAATATAAGTCAAAACCTCACACCCTCATTCTTCCACAACACAATGATGCCGACTTTATCCTTGTAGTCCAACGTGGTAAGTAATTAATTAATTATCAATTTATATCCTAGTAATTTATTTAAAGTAATTATTTAATTAACTATTGTGTAACGCTTACAGGAAGAGCTATACTGACTGTGTTGAATCCCAACGAAAGAAACTCCTTCAACCTTGAGCGTGGAGATGCCATCAAACTCCCTGCAGGCACCATTGCTTATTTGGCTAACCCAGATGATAATGAGGATCTTAGAGTATTAGATCTCGCCATCCCAGTTAATAGACCTGGTCAATTTCAGGTAATATAACACTTACTATTCTTTTATCACTCCTATATGTTTCTTTGCATTGGTTTCTTTAAACTCATCTACGAGTATAAACAACTTTTTAAGAAAATTTATGAAAATGTTTAAAGACATACATAAACAACTTTTATAAATTATATGAAAACAATAATACTGTATTTCATCTTTTATTATAGAAATAGCTTATATCTAAATGTTTATACCGTTATAAAAATACTTAACATAAGTCATTTTTTTCTATTTTTTGATTCTCTTACTGTTCTTTGAACTTTCCAATAGTCGTTCTCATTGTCTGGAAGTGAAAACCAACAATCGTTATTCCAAGGTTTCAGCAAGAATATTCTAGAGGCTTCCTTCAATGTAAGAATACATCCAACACAAACTATTTATTTATTTTTCATATATTTTTATATTGGTTTGATTTGATTTAATGTGTATAAATTTTCATTAACTAATCACAAATAGACATTATAATTGTTGTCCTTTATAGACCGATTATGAGGAGATAGAGAGGGTTCTTTTAGAAGAGCAAGAGCAAAAGCCAGAACAAAGAAGAGGCCGTAAGGGTAGGCAGCAGAGCCAGGAAGCAGATGTGATAGTCAAAATATCAAGGGAACAAATTGAGGAACTAAGCAAAAATGCCAAATCTAGCTCTAGAAAAAGTGTATCTTCCGAGTCTGACCCATTCAACTTGAGAAGCCGCAACCCTATCTATTCTAACAAGTTTGGAAAATTCTTTGAGATCACCCCAGAGAAAAATCCTCAACTCAAAGACTTAGATATATTTCTCAATTGTGTGCAGATCAATGAGGTAAACAAATTATTCAATTCATTGTTTCTTTGCTTCTTAGTCGACTAAAAACACTTCTATAAGGAAAACAAAATCAATAATCAATATTTGTTACAATAAAAATGAAGTATTTCTCGAATTTTCTTGTCACTGAAATTAATGATGGATTAAGATATATTTAAAATTTTCTCTAATTTTATTTGCTTATTTAATATTTTATTAGTAGTGAAATATTTTGATGAATATTTGTCAAAAATCAATTTTAGGGATCTCTTTTGCTACCACACTTCAATTCAAGAGCCACAGTGATACTAGTTATTAATGAAGGAAAGGGAGAGCTTGAACTTGTTGGATTAAGAAATGAGAATCAACAAGAGAATAAAAGAGAAGAGGAGGAAGACGAAGAAGATAGAAGTATACAAGTACAAAGGTTTCAATCAAAGATATCTTCTGGCGATGTTGTTGTAATTCCAGCAAGTCATCCATTTTCCATAAATGCTTCCTCAGATCTCTTTTTGCTTGGATTGGGTATTAATGCTGAAAACAACCAGAGGAACTTCCTTGCAGGTATATATAACAAAACCATAATTAAATTGAACTTTCTTTTTGTTAACATTAATTCATATGTTTTCTTATGTTTAATTAAACAAGAAAATGATATTTATCTTATGATATTTGAAGGTGAGGAGGACAATGTGATAAGTCAGATACAAAGACCAGTGAAAGAACTTGCATTCCCAGGATCTGCTGAAGAGGTTGATAGGCTTCTAAAGAATCAGAGGCAATCTCACTTTGCAAATGCTCAACCTCAACAAGAAAAGAAAGGAAGTCAGAGAATAAGGAGTCCATTTTAATAAGGGATCGAGTATGTTAAATATTATGTGTGTATGCTATATAGAGCTATAGCTCATAGTGAGCAAAAAATAAAATGGCATTCTCTTGTAACTAACTTTCTACTATGAATAAAGTAAAGCAAGAATAAATTTTTGTGTCTACTCTCTAGCTACTATGAATAAAGTCAAGCAAGAATAAGTTTTTGTGTTTACTCTCTTGCTAACTTTTGGTAACACTCGTCTATGCTTTGAGTATGAATAAGGGTGCATTTGTTAAAATTTCCATACGTTTTACAACTTTAAAAAAAATGAGATTCTAAAAGATTATTTCAAATGATAAGTTGTATTTAGTAACCACTCAAAAAGTTCATTTTTATAATTAATATTTTTTTTTTAAAAGGATTTTCATTGTGATAAACAAATGCAAAATTATTTCTGTTTTTATTAAAAATCTTCAAAAACATCATTTCTAAATTATTGAATTACGAAATCACTTTTTTCATAATCTGTAATAAATATGCCCTAACTTTTGTTTTATAGCTAAAAGTGTATGAGTAACTTAATCAAGTTATAAATGCTGGATTCATGTCCTTAAACAACAAGTTTTTAGTTAATTTGATTATAGGCTTACTATTGTAGAATTGTGACAGTTTTTGTGACAACCTTAAAATTTTGTAATAGTTTTGCATTAAGTAAAATAACTATTTCGTAAGTTTATGAATTTCTCTAATTTTCATATAATTTGGTACTTATAGCTTACTGAATCATTGGCTATAGATTTTTAGTTTAAAACTCTAGTTCTAAAGGGAACAAGGTTCTAATAATCAAGAATTTGGTGGGAGGTAAATAAAGTCTGATTAAAATTTGTTTTAATTATATTTTGAATCGTAATAATTATTTAATTTAGTTTTTTTTTTATGAAAAAAATGATATTCATTCATTCAAATTAGTAAAGTACATGGATACAAACACAAATTCAACATCGCTAAAAATAAAATAGATGAATTTGCGAACAAACTCACAACATCCAAGTTAATAGCATAAAATGATAAAATACCTACAAATAGTGTGACAAAATCAAAGTGACCGTTATGCCTTTGAATCAACAATAAACGAACACCACACCAAGACGAGAAATCAAACAATGCTGCACCGCACTGAAATGGCGAAATTGCAAAAGAAAAAAAACATGAAACAAAAATGGTCTATGTAAAAACCACTTATTTAAATTAAAAATAGGAAAAAATTGTACAAGTGTAATTTCGAGTCATATTTGAAAATACATAATTATATCATATTTGAAAATTTATATACAATATATTTTATTTAAATTATATATATATATGTAACTTAAAAAATCAATATATACTTACTCATATGATTTAATCTATGATTTGTTAGTTTAATCAATTTCGTGCTATTATCAAATAAATGATCAATTCAAATTTGATAACCATATTTGTGCTTTTCCAGTCCCTCCTCATTAGCATTTGCTTAATTATCTTTTTAATGTGTTCTTGTATATTTCATTCCATCAATTCATTGTCCATTAGATGGAAGAATATTACTTGTGAAACATCTAACATCAATTTTGTAGAACCTTATAACTTAATTATGATTTTTTATCGTATGTAGTCTAGTTGGTGAAGTAAATAACATGAGAAAAGATTTAAGAAAGAGGTCTAGAGTTTGAATCCTAAAAACTAATATGACCTCTAACTTACAAAATCATAATATGTTTTTGCGTTCTTAATATAAACATATGAACTTATGATCTAACGATGATTTTTGATGAAATATCATATGAAAAAACTATTGGCTATTGAATAATGTAACTTTGATTTAATTAACTTTTAAGGTATAAGTGTATTTGATTTTGATGATTTTACTCCTAAAAATAATTGTAAGTTTGGACTTGAATATTTTGGTTATAAGCTTCCGTATAAACATAAAAAATTATCCAAATCCACTAATTGGTATTTTGTGTATGAAAGAGGTAGAAAGAGAGGAGTAAACATAACACTTTTTTAAGAAAGGTGTACATATATTTGTAATAATCTCTTCTTGGTAAAAAAAAAAAGTCTTTAAACAAAAAAGGAAAGTAGAAAAAATAAACCACTTCTTTTTATAATAAAAAAACATAATTATAACAAAAATAAAATAGAATGAATTAATGATATATTAATTAAAGTCAATAGCTAATAATTAAAATAAGAAAGGCATACAATTTTAGGGGAAAGGGACATCTTGATTAATCAAAAAGCAGTGATATTTTTCCAAATGGAATTTTAATATTTTGAGAGTGTGTGAGAGTTATTTAAGCATAGAAGAATATCATTATATATAACACAAACTCCAGCCATATATAAAAACGTAGGATAAATGTAAATATATTTTGACAAATAAAACAAAAATGAAACAAAATCACTTTGTTATGCCCATGGTGTAAAAATTCATAAATGATCATTTTACACTTTTAAATTTATCAATGGAGAAATGTAAAATATCTTAAACTATGTAGCTGAGTTTGCAGATTATATTTGAATGCAAACATACACTCCTTCCTAATCATAGCCAACAAACAACTTTGGAAATTAACCATAACAGAGAAATTGTTAAACATGTCACAAAGGTTTAAAATGGTGGATTGTGAAGATAAGAAGAAAAAAAACTCATATGATAGATAGACATTTTGACAAGCATATGTCCATTATGATTTCAACTCTATAAATATTCTTATATGTTCCATATCACTTCATATAACTTATTTTCATACTAACTAAATTCACGGAATAGATGGTCATGGGACATATTCATATTGTCAGATTCTCACACTTACAACTACAAATATATGATTGTTACAACAACAAATATATGACTGTAGGTGTAGAGAATTAAGTGATATACTTTCTTCACGGGGTATATGGTTATGGGTCATATTCTCCGACTCAAATGTGAAAAAAAAAAAGATTAATTAATATTGTATATAAAATATTTTAAAGTGAAATTATAGACTAAGAGAGTAAATGTTAGGTTATAATATTTATTCAAATGTCGGTGTTACAAAAATAATTACTAATTGTTTTATAAGAATTTGTTTACTTTGACATTATATTTCCTATTTTTATTTTTTTAAAATTTGTGTTAATTTAAATTTTAATAAAGGTATAAAAGACTTTTAAAATGAATGATTGTCTATATTTTAAAAATAATATAAATATCAATGCAGAAATGTAAAATATCTTAAACCATGTGGCTGAGTTTGCAAATTATGTTTGAATGCGAACATACACTCCTTCCTAATCATAGCCAACAAACAACTTTGGAAATTAACCAAAACAGAGAAATTGCTAAACATTTCATAAAGGTTTAAAATGGTGGATTGTGAAGATACGAAGAAAAAAAACTCATATGATAGATACACATTTTGACAAGCATATGTCCATTATGATTTTAAATCTATAAATATTCTTATATCTTCCATATCACTTCATAAAACTTATTTCCATACTAACTAAATTCACGGAATAGATGGCCATGGGTCATATTCATATTGTCAGATTCTCACACTTACAACTACAAATATATGATTGTAGGTGTAGAGAATTAAGTGATATACTTTCTTCACGGGGTATATGGTTATGGGTCATATTGTCCGACTCAAATGTGAAAAAAAAATAGATTAATTAAATTTTGCATATAAAATATTTTAAAGTGAAATCATAGACTAAGAGAGTAAATGTTAGGTTATAATATTTATTCAAATGTCGGTGTTACAAAAATAATTACTAATTGTTTTATAAGAATTTGTTTACTTTGACATTATATTTCCTATTTTTATTTTTTAAAATTTGTGTTAATTTAAATTTTAATAAAGGTATAAAAGACTTTTAAAATGAATGATTGTCTATATTTTAAAAATAATATAAATATCAATGCAGAAATGTAAAATGTCTTAAACCATGTGGCTGAGTTTGCAGATTATAGTTGAATGCGAACATACACTCCTTCCTAATCATAGCCAACAAACAACTTTGGAAATTAACCAAAACAGAGAATTTGCTAAACATGTCACAAAGGTTTAAAATGGTGGATTGTGAAGATAAGAAGAAAAAAAACTCATATGATAGATAGACATTTTGACAAGCATATGTCCATTATGATTTCAACTCTATAAATATTCTTATATCTTCCATATCACTTCATATAACTTATTTTCATACTAACTAAATTCACGAAATAAATGGTCATGGGTCATATTCATATTGTCAGATTCTCACACTTACAACTACAAATATATGATTTTTACAACTACAAATATATGATTGTAGGTGTAGAGACTTAACTGATATACTTTCTTCACGGGGTATATGGTTATGGGTCATATTGTCCGACTCAAATGTGAAAAAAAAAAAGATTAATTAATATTGAATATAAAATATTTTAAAGTGAAATCATAGACTAAGAGAGTAAATGTTAGGTTATAATATTTATTCAAATGTCGGTGTTACAAAAATAATTACTAATTGTTTTATAAGAATTTGTTTACTTTGACATTATATTTCCTATTGTTATTTTTTTAAAATTTGTGTTAATTTAAATTTTAATAAAGGTATAAAAGACTTTTAAAATGAATGATTGTCTATATTTTTAAAATAATATAAATATCAATGCAGAAATGTAAAATGTCTTAAACCATGTGGCTGAGTTTGCAGATTATGTTTGAATGCGAACATACACTCCTTCCTAATCATAGCCAACAAACAACTTTGGAAATTAACCAAAACAGAGAATTTGCTAAACATGTCACAAAGGTTTAAAATGGTGGATTGTGAAGATAAGAAGAAAAAAAACTCATATGATAGATCGACATTTTGACAAGCATATGTCCATTATGATTTCAACTCTATAAATATTCTTATATCTTCCATATCACTTCATATAACTTATTTTCATACTAACTAAATTCACGAAATAAATGGTCATGGGTCATATTCATATTGTCAGATTCTCACACTTACAACTACAAATATATGATTTTTACAACTACAAATATATGATTGTAGGTGTAGAGACTTAACTGATATACTTTCTTCACGGGGTATATGGTTATGGGTCATATTGTCCGACTCAAATGTGAAAAAAAAAAAGATTAATTAATATTGAATATAAAATATTTTAAAGTGAAATCATAGACTAAGAGAGTAAATGTTAGGTTATAATATTTATTCAAATGTCGGTGTTACAAAAATAATTACTAATTGTTTTATAAGAATTTGTTTACTTTGACATTATATTTCCTATTGTTATTTTTTTAAAATTTGTGTTAATTTAAATTTTAATAAAGGTATAAAAGACTTTTAAAATGAATGATTGTCTATATTTTTAAAATAATATAAATATCAATGCAGAAATGTAAAATGTCTTAAACCATGTGGCTGAGTTTGCAGATTATGTTTGAATGCGAACATACACTCCTTCCTAATCATAGCCAACAAACAACTTTGGAAATTAACCAAAACAGAGAATTTGCTAAACATGTCACAAAGGTTTAAAATGGTGGATTGTGAAGATAAGAAGAAAAAAAACTCATATGATAGATACACATTTTGACAAGCATATGTCCATTATGATTTCAACTCTATAAATATTCTTATATGTTCCATATCACTACATATAACTTATTTTCATACTAACTAAATTCACGGAATAGATGGTCATGGGTCATACTCATATTGTAAGATTCTCACACTTACAACTACAAATATATGATTGTTACAACAACAAATATATGACTGTAGGTGTAGAGAATTAAGTGATATACTTTCTTCACGGGGTATATGGTTATGGGTCATATTCTCCGACTCAAATGTGAAAAAAAAAAAGATTAATTAATATTGTATATAAAATATTTTAAAGTGAAATTATAGACTAAGAGAGTAAATGTTAGGTTATAATATTTATTCAAATGTCGGTGTTACAAAAATAATTACTAATTGTTTTATAAGAATTTGTTTACTTTGACATTATATTTCCTATTTTTATTTTTTTAAAATTTGTGTTAATTTAAATTTTAATAAAGGTATAAAAGACTTTTAAAATGAATGATTGTCTATATTTTAAAAATAATATAAATATCAATGCAGAAATGTAAAATATCTTAAACCATGTGGCTGAGTTTGCAGATTATGTTTGAATGCGAACACACACTCCTTCCTAATCATAGCCAACAAACAACTTTGGAAATTAACCAAAATAGAGAAATTGCTAAACATTTCACAAAGGTTTAAAATGGTGGATTGTGAAGATACGAAGAAAAAAAACTCATATGATAGATACACATTTTGACAAGCATATGTCCATTATGATTTCAACTCTATAAATATTCTTATATCTTCCATATCACTTCATATAATTATTTTCATACTAACTAAATTCACGGAATAGATGGTCATGGGTCATATTCATATTGTCAGATTCTCACACTTACAACTACAAATATATGATTGTTACAACTACAAATATATGATTGTAGGTGTAGAGACTTAACTGATATACTTTCTTCACGGGGTATATGGTTATGGGTCATATTGTCCGACTCAAATGTAAAAAAAAAAAAAAAAAGAATTAATTAATATTGAATATAAAATATTTTAAAGTGAAATCATAGACTAAGAGAGTAAATGTTAGGTTATAATATTTATTCAAATGTCGGTGTTACAAAAATAATTACTAATTGTTTTATAAGAATTTGTTTACTTTGACATTATATTTCCTATTGTTATTTTTTTAAAATTTGTGTTAATTTAAATTTTAATAAAGGTATAAAAGACTTTTAAAATGAATGATTGTCTATATTTTAAAAATAATATAAATATCAATGCAGAAATGTAAAATGTCTTAAACCATGTGGCTGAGTTTGCAGATTATGTTTGAATGCGAACATACACTCCTTCCTAATCATAGCCAACAAACAACTTTGGAAATTAACCAAAACAGAGAATTTGCTAAACATGTCACAAAGGTTTAAAATGGTGGATTGTGAAGATAAGAAGAAAAAAAACTCATATGATAGATAGACATTTTGACAAGCATATGTCCATTATGATTTCAACTCTATAAATATTCTTATATCTTCCATATCACTTCATATAACTTATTTTCATACTAACTAAATTCACGAAATAAATGGTCATGGGTCATATTCATATTGTCAGGTTCTCACACTTACAACTATAAATATATGATTGTTACAACTACAAATATATGATTGTAGGTGTAGAGACTTAACTGATATACTTTCTTCACGGGGTATATGGTTATGTGTCATATTGTCCGACTCAAATGTGAAAAAAAAAAAAAAAGAATAATTAATATTGAATATAAAATATTTTAAAGTGAAATCATAGATTAAGAGAGTAAATGTTAGGTTATAATATTTATTCAAATGTCGGTGTTACAAAAATAATTACTAATTGTTTTATAAGAATTTGTTTACTTTGACATTATATTTCCTATTGTTATTTTTTTAAAATTTGTGTTAATTTAAATTTTAATAAAGGTATAAAAGACTTTTAAAATGAATGATTGTCTATATTTTAAAAATAATATAAATATCAATGCAGAAATGTAAAATGTCTTAAACCATGTGGCTGAGTTTGCAGATTATGTTTGAATGCGAACATACACTCCTTTCTAATCATAGCCAACAAACAACTTTGGAAATTAACCAAAACAGAGAAATTGCTAAACATTTCACAAAGATTTAAAATGGTGGATTGTGAAGATACGAAGAAAAAAAACTCATATGATAGATACACATTTTGACAAGCATATGTCCATTATGATTTTAAATCTATAAATATTCTTATATCTTCCATATCACTTCATATAACTTATTTTCATACTAACTAAATTAACGAAATAAATGGTCATGGGTCATATTCATATTGTCAGATTCTCACACTTACAACTACAAATATATGATTGTTACAACTACAAATATATGATTGTAGGTGTAGAGACTTAACTGATATACTTTCTTCACGGGGTATATGGTTATGGGTCATATTGTCCGATTCAAATGTGAAAAAAAAAAAGATTAATTAATATTGAATATAAAATATTTTAAAGTGAAATCATAGACTAAGAGAGTAAATGTTAGGTTATAATATTTATTCAAATGTCGGTGTTACAAAAATAATTACTAATTGTTTTATAAGAATTTGTTTACTTTGACATTATATTTCCTATTGTTATTTTTTTAAAATTTGTGTTAATTTAAATTTTAATAAAGGTATAAAAGACTTTTAAAATGAATGATTGTCTATATTTTAAAAATAATATAAATATCAATGCAGAAATGTAA
Source organism: Cicer yamashitae (assembly GCA_037974755.1). Classification (NCBI taxonomy): domain Eukaryota; kingdom Viridiplantae; phylum Streptophyta; class Magnoliopsida; order Fabales; family Fabaceae; genus Cicer; species Cicer yamashitae. The sequence continues at coordinate 3,592,030 of JBBPBQ010020321.1, read as the reverse complement.
AATGTCTTAAACCATGTGGCTGAGTTTGCAGATTATGTTTGAATGCGAACATACACTCCTTTCTAATCATAGCCAACAAACAACTTTGGAAATTAACCAAAACAGAGAAATTGCTAAACATTTCACAAAGATTTAAAATGGTGGATTGTGAAGATACGAAGAAAAAATACTCATATGATAGATACACATTTTGACAAGCATATGTCCATTATGATTTTAAATCTATAAATATTCTAATATCTTCCATATCACTTCATATAACTTATTTTCATACTAACTAAATTCACGGAATAGATGGCCATGGGTCATATTCATATTGTCAGATTCTCACACTTACAACTACAAATATATGATTGTAGGTGTAGAGAATTAAGTGATATACTTTCTTCACGGGGTATATGGTTATGGGTCATATTGTCCGACTCAAATGTGAAAAAAAAAACAGATTAATTAAATTTTGCATATAAAATATTTTAAAGTGAAATCATAGACTAAGAGAGTAAATGTTAGGTTATAATATTTATTCAAATGTCGGTGTTACAAAAATAATTACTAATTGTTTTATAAGAATTTGTTTACTTTGACATTATATTTCCTATTTTTATTTTTTTAAAATTTGTGTTAATTTAAATTTTAATAAAGGTATAAAAGACTTTTAAAATGAATGATTGTCTATATTTTAAAAATAATATAAATATCAATGCAGAAATGTAAAATATCTTAAACCATGTGGCTGAGTTTGCAGATTATGTTTGAATGCGAACATACACTCCTTCCTAATCATAGCCAACAAACAACTTTGGAAATTAACCAAAACAGAGAAATTGCTAAACATGTCACAAAGGTTTAAAATGGTGGATTGTGAAGATAAGAAGAAAAAAAACTCATATGAAAGATAGACATTTTGACAAGCATATGTCCATTATGATTTAAACTCTATAATTATTCTTATATCATCCATATCACTTCATATAACTTATTTTCATACTAACTAAATTCACGGAATAAATGGTCATGAGTCATATTCATATTGTCAGATTCTCACACTTACAACTACAAATATATGATTGTTACAACTACAAATATATGATTGTAGGTGTAGAGACTTAACTGATATACTTTCTTCACGGGGTATATGGTTATGGGTCATATTATCCGACTCAAATGTGAAAA
>JBBPBQ010020321.1:3562370-3583745 GCA_037974755.1 Cicer yamashitae | reverse complement strand
AAAAAAAAAAAAAAAAAAAAAAAGATTAATTAATATTGAATATAAAATATTTTAAAGTGAAATCATAGACTAAGAGAGTAAATGTTAAGTTATAATATTTATTCAAATGTCGGTGTTACAAAAATAATTACTAATTGTTTTATAAGAATTTGTTTACTTTGACATTATATTTCCTATTGTTATTTTTTTAAAATTTGTGTTAATTTAAATTTTAATAAAGGTATAAAAGACTTTTAAAATGAATGATTGTCTATATTTTAAAAATAATATAAATATCAATGCAGAAATGTAAAATGTCTTAAACCATGTGGCTGAGTTTGCAGATTATGTTTGAAAGCGAACATACACTCTTTCCTAATCATAGCCAACAAACAACTTTGGAAATTAACCAAAACAGAGAAATTGCTAAACATGTCACAAAGGTTTACAATGGTGGATTGTGAAGATAAGAAGAAAAAAAACTCATACATAAATAGACATTTTGTCAAGAATATGTCCATTATGATTTCAACTTTATAAATATTCTTATATCTTCCATATCAGTTCATATCACTTGTTTTCATACTAACTAAATTCACGTAATAGATGGTCATGAGTCATATTCATATTGTCAGTTTCTCACACTTACAACTACAAATATATGATTGTTACAACTACAAATATATGATTGTAGGTTTAGAGAATTAAGTGATATACTTTCTTCACGGGGTATATGGTTATTGGTCATATTGTCCGACTCAAATGTGAAAAAAAAAAAAAAAAGATTAATTAATATTGAATATAAAATATTTTAAAGTGAAATCATAGACTAAGAGAGTAAATGTTAGGTTATAATATTTATTCAAACGTCGGTGTTACAAAAATAATTGTTAATTGTTTTATAAGAATTCGTTTACGTTGGCATTATATTTCCTATTTTTATTTTTTAAAATTTCTGTTAATTTAAATTTTAATAAAGATATAAAAGACTTTTAAAGTGAATGATTGTCTATATTTTAAAAATAATATAAATGTAAAAAACTATTTTCATTAAACCGATGTTGATGTACTGGGTCATTCATATTCTCATATAAGTAAGTGATGGCTTTGAGAATGGCTGAGATAGACGACTGCTTAGGATCTCAAATTTAAAAATAACTAACATTTTGTTTTTATAATACGTATATATATTATGAGCAAGGTCAATTTATAAAAATAATATGCATTAATATTTAGAGGAGGACCAACTTCTGTTTTAATACTAAAAATGTATATGTGCGTGCGTGCACCACAATTGTGCATTCATATTTATATTCACACGATGTCTTTTTTTTTATGTATTTAGTAACATGTCTTTTAGAGTTAAAAAGAAAGTTGTTCCGGTACATAAGTAACTTCAACATTATAAATATACAATACATAGTTATATCATATTTAAAAATTTATATACAATATATTTTATTTAAATTATATATATATATATATATATATATATAAATGTAACTTAGAAAATCAATATATACTTACTCATATGATTTAATCTATGATTTGTTAATTTAATCAATTTTGTGCTATTATCAAATAAATGATCGGTCCAAATTTGATAACCATATTTGTGCTTTTCCGGTCCTCCTCATTAGTAGTTGCTTAATTTTCTTTTTAATTTGTTCTTGTATATTTCATTCCCTCAATTCATTGTCTATTAGATGGAAGAATATTACTTGTGAAACATCTAAAATCAATTTTGTAGAACCTTATAACTTAAATTATAATTTTTTTTATCGTATGTAGTCTAGTTGGTGAAGTAAATAACATCAGAAAAGATTTAAGCAAGAGGTCTAGAGTTTGAATCTTAAAAACTAATATGACCTCTAACTTACAAAATCATAATATGTTTTTGCGTTCTTAATATAAACATATGAACTTAGGATCTAACGATGATTTTTGTTGAAATATCATATGAAAAAACTATTGGCTATTGAATAATGTAACTTTGTTTTAATTAACTTTTGAGGTATAAGTGTATTTGATTTTAATGATTTTACTCTTAAAAATAATTGTAAGTTTGGACTTGAATATTTTGGTTATAAGCTTTCGTATAAACATAAAAAATTATCCAAATCCACTAATTGGTATTTTGTGTATGAAAGAGGTAGAGAGAGGAGTAAACATAATACTTTTTTAAGAAATGTGTACATATATTTGTAATAATCTTTTCTTGTAAAAAAAAATTCTTAAAATAGAAAAGGAAAGTAGAAAAAATAAACCACTTATTTTTATAATAAAAAAACATAATTATAACAAAAACAAAATAGAATGAATTAATGATATATTAATTAAAGTCAATAGCTAATAATTAAAATAAGAAAGGCATACAATTTTAGGAGAAGGGGACATCTTGATTTATCAAAAAGCAGTAATATTTTTCCAAATGGAATTTTAATATTTTGAGAGTGTGTGAGAGTTATTTAAGCATAGAAGAATATCATTATATATAACACAAACTCCAGCCATATATAAAAACGTAGGATAAATGTAAATATATTTTGACAAATAAAATAAAAATGAAACAAAACCACTTTGTTAGTCCGATGGTGTAAATATTCATAAATGATCATTTTACACTTTTAAATTTATCAATGCAGAAATGTAAAATATCTTAAACCATGTGGCTGAGGTTGCAAATTATGTTTGAATGCGAACATACATTCCTTCCTAATCATAGCCAACAAACAACTTTGTAAATTAACCAAAACAGAGAAATTGCTAAACATGTCACAAAGGTTTAAAATGGTGGATTGTGAAGATAAGAAGAAGAAAAAACTCATACGATAGATAGACATTTTGACAAGAATATGTCCATTATGATTTCAACTCTTAAAATATTCTTATATCTTCTATATCACTTCATATAACTAGTTTTCATACTAACTAAATTCACGGAATAGATGGTCATGGGTCATATTCATATTGTTAGATTCTCACACTTACAACTACAAATATATGATTGTTACAACTACAAATATGTGATTGTAGGTGTAGAGAATTAAGTGATATACTTTCTTCACGGGGTAGATGGTTATGGGTCATATTGTACAAGTGTAATTTCGAGTCAAAAAAATGACCTAAAACTTCCATTTTTCTGATGATTGAAAGAAAACTTAAAAAGAAAGTGAAGGTTATCTCTCTAGAAAAATTTGGGACGACATTGTTCTTCTCCTTAATTTAACTTTAAATATTAAAGATAAGTACACATAAATCTCTAACCATGCGTGCGCCTGCATTCGGGGTAGATGGGCTTAAGTCAATTGGGCCCTTAAATGAGGAGAGAATGGAGCCAAGAAATGAGGCCCAAGAGGAAGATATTTCAGTCTTTAATTTTGGGAGACTAAACTTGATAATTTAATACAAAAGTATGGTTATTCTTCATCTACCCCTATATTTGTTTTTGTTAAATACAAAAATTGATTTCCAACAATACATTTCAATCAAGAATTTATCCAAAAGTATTTGGGGTAACAAGAATTTTAAATGGTTAGTAAAACTCTTTGTTGTTCTATTTGGAGCAGTTTTAACTATATGGAAGAAAGAATTGCTCTTTGTAAAATTGACTTTTTCTAGGGGAAAGATTTGTGGTTGTTATCCATCATTGCAATTGTTCATCATTATTTAATAATCGTTCTAGCGTTACCACTTCAAACATGTGACATCCACATGTATTATTAGCACACAATAGCGAGATAATATAGTTATTTTATTCACATTTTTTTCATGTCATAACTTAGAGTAGTAAACAATTAAATTTGAAATAGAATATAATGGCATCCATTCCATCTTATTTTACTACTTACTTTCACTTTTCTTCTTCAATTAAAAAAAGTATGGAATAAAATGACTTATTTATTCTGCTCCTTCACAAAATATCTATTCCACTGTATTCTATGTCATTTTATATTTTATTCCAAACAGAAGGGTTCAAGTTCCGCAAGCTAAAGAAAATGTGCCTGCAGCAAAGTCTAAATACCAAAATGGTGGGACAAATTTTACTTTTTATGTGCTGCAGAGAACGCCAGCAATACATATTGACTCAGTTGACTCAGCAATCAACATAGAGGGAACAAATGAAGCTAGCTCATAAGAAATAATTAAGACAAAATATTGAAACAGTCAAACAGCTACAGTCATTCATTTGATCCTTAAAATATGCTTTCATAAACAGCACATGGGTTGGTAGCCAAAAAATTACTATATCAGAGAGATTCTAAAATAATGTTCTCAACACACCATATTCACATGCAAACACAAAAGCATGGAAATAGATTCCATGTTGTAACTACGCCACACATTTACAAATCTGGACCATTTGATCTCTAATCAATGTCAAATACCATTTACAATTAATTTACTGACCGTCTAATCTTAGTTGAACGGCCAGACGAAATTTGTTACCGGTTATAACTGTGTGATATCTTTACAGCATTCAATCCAGGTCCACCAAAGCATATATAGCCACAAGCCTTATCCTTACATAAGTATTGGCATTAGAATTATACTATTAGTATATACCATTTTTTAGAAAAGAAAGAATAATGCTAATACAAAGACTAATTCTTATTATGTTGATACATGTGACATGAGTCAATTATGAAGCAAAGGGTAGTAAACTGAACCAACAACTTAAAATTGATAGTAGCTAAGGCTTAATTGCCCTACTATTCCTACCCAACCACCACCCACCTTAATATATACACATGGGTACACCAATATGCATTAATATCATCACATCTATCTTCTCCAAAAACAATTAAAACTCATCTATCTACATTGGAGCTTCTATCCAAAATTGTCACTCTTCAGTCCCCTATATCAAAGGTAAGTGAAAAACTAACTATCTTCCGTCCAAAGGGGTGTCCCATTTATCAATTATATGGGACCACACAAATCAATAAGCATGACTATGAGTATGATCTCTCTTCATACCTTATTATAATAATAGCTAAATGCCACTGTTTTACTTTGATTACAAGTTTGGTCATAAATTTCCATTTGTTAAATCTAACTAAGAGTAGTAAACATACAAATTCAAAGACTAGCAATGCTTGTTTATGATCATCAATTATTATAAGAACCTTTTATTAATTAATTAATGAACCAGCAAATCTAATCTAAAGCCAAACATACCATGAGTACTACTTTATGACACAAAATAAAACAACACATGCTTGGGGGAAGTGAAGGTGATTGTAGTATGAAGAGAGAGTATAGTGGAAACAGCAAAATATTAGTAGATACTAGAAACCAACCATATAATATACAATAATGCAATCTGCTTAAGAACATCTTATTGTTAATTAAAATAAACAAATGAAAATATAGACAGACACAACAAGTCCTCTTAACAAAATGAGAAAAAATAGTTGTAAAGTTGAATCTTAGACCTAGCCAAACGACAGCATAACTTAGCACTTGCATTACTATATTCATTAGAAAAAAGTGAAAAATTATGATGAACCCCAATAACTCCACTTGAAGGGACAATGTTACCTGATTCCTCATGTACTTCATATAATATAATCAAACATTGCTATTCTGACACTAAGACAATGTGTAACTCCTAAAAAAAATCCCAGTAAGAACTGCAATAATAATATAATAATAATTAAACAAACAATCAAATCAAGAACAGATATTCTTCACTTCACTTCTCATTCACACTTGCAACAACACATAATAATCATTAATTAAAGATAATCAATCCTCAATTTCAATTACTGTTATTATAAAATTATAATATTTTAAGGGAAGCAAGCAAACTAAGAAGGAAATTAAAGATGGCATCCAAAGCAATTACAAGCCTTGGGTGTGAATGAACAGAAACCAAAAGGTCTATTGGGAATGTTGCAATTGATAGCATAGCAACAAGGAGAAGGCAAGCAAACCCCTTTTGCTCCACCACAACAGGTACATAGAGCACATATCTTGAAACTTCCTAGCTTTCTTCTGCTATCATTCATCATCATCATCTCCATCTTCCCAGCTTCCATCACAGGCACCATTGGAAATGACCCATTTGCTTCCTAATCATAAAAAAACAATCTTTTTCAATTTTTAGAACTACCCACATGAAAATTCACTAGAAATTTTAGTAGAGAAACAAAAAAAGCAGCTAGATCAGTGATTAAATTCAAAAGGGTACACATAGATTATGGGTTATGTGGGAGAGAGAAAGAGAGAGAAGACTTACATGGACAAAGCTTGCTTCACTGACTAAAATGGAAACAAAAATGAGAGAAATGATGAGGCTGTGAGAAGGAATCATGGTTGGTTTGGTCACTGACAAGAGCTTCTTACTCCTAGGTTTGTGTTTTTCCTTTTTTTTTTTTGAAGTTACTCCTAGGTTTGTGTTTGGAAAAGGGCTACTTGTTAATCTTGTCTTGTATGGATGAGCTTCAAATTTTTGTATAAACAATCAGTATTTGGTTCCTATTTATATATAAAAATTTGAGCTTTGTCTTGGTTTTGATTGTGTAGGAGTTGAACTAAACGAAACAAAACTGAATAGCTAGCTTAGGGAAGGAATAGAAATTAGAAAAGAGAAGACAAATGAATTATGAGTTTGAAGTTGCAAGAGAGGGTTTAAGAAAGAGGAGAAGTAGAAACAAGGGTTTCCTTTAGAAACAGGGGTCACAGGAGAGTGACCTTGTTGTCTAGAAATAAAGAGAAGAGTGACAGAGAAAGAAAGAAACTATGAGATTTAAATTAATCGAAAATGTTGAACTCTCTCTCTCTACATCTCACTAAAAATGAAATCGATGGCACTAACTTCCTTTTTCTCTCTACATCTCACTTAAATGTGTTTTGTCGTTGAATACATTTCACTTAAATTGTTAAATGTGTGAACGCAAGAAAACTAATAAAGGCCAAAAAATTTGACTATTGAACCTTAAAGGGTGGGTGTGCTTGCTTGAGAAAGAAAGAGTTGTGAAATGAGATAAATTGATTCGAAATAAAATTGGTTTGATATATTGTTTGGTATATAAAAATGAGAGAAAATAAAAGTGATGTTATTTTTCAATTGACAAAAAAAAAATTTCATTCACACCTACATGTTGGCTATTTTTTATAAAGTTGGAAAGATTAGTAGAAAATAAAGTTTAATTACACATTTGGTCTCCTTATTTTTATCAAGAATTAATTTTTTTTATTTTAAAATTCGACAGTTTTGATCTCTTTCTCGTATTTTTGAAAAAAAAAGTAAATGATGTGATATTTTAAATGACGTGTGATAATTAAAATGTATTAATTATTCATATGTCATTAATTAAATTATAAAAATAAATCATTTTAAAAGTTGAAACTAAAAGTTTTATTACACTTTAACGGGTGTTAGTCATTTTATATTATTGTATCTTATCAATTCATTAAAATATATCACATTTCTATTTTATAAAAATCGATTTCGTGAATTGATGAAAATAAAGAGTTAAAACTGTACCTTTTTAACTTCTCTCTTTCACATTTCTATAGTACCAAACAATGAAAGTGGTTCTCTCTTTCCAACTTCTTTGTTCTCTTATTCTTGTCAAACATACACACCCTAAAAATCGATTTCCCATTCATCTCTCAATTGTTGGATTTGGTTTATATTATACAACGTATTTTTAGTTGATTTCATCATTCTTGTTGAGAAGGAGTTGAACTCATCCCTCAAACCACCTTACGACTCCCAATTTTATTTAATGGTTGAGATTATTTATTGTGTGTAATTGTATAATTTTGCTCTTGGAGATAATTCATATTCAAAATTTTCTAACAGCTACAATGGTATGGTGACTACATGAACCTTGAATTTGGATACTATATAAGTTAATTAAGTTGGATCTTACATTGAAAACTTTTAAGAAAGGAAAAAAGAACAACCTCAGCCTCATATCCTCTTGTCTTGAGTAAAAAAATTATCTTCTTGTCTCTCCAACAAAATCTTAGGTTGGATTATTCTAACGATTAAGATACACATTGAGTCATTAAATTAATTTAGGGTTAAAATTTGATCAAAGAAAATGGAGAGACTAGATAGAAAGGATTTTTTGACCAATAAAAAGAAAAGATTTAAGTTTTAGAGAGAGTGAAAAATGTATTTTTTGTATCTTTTGAAATGTTAAAGATTTTTCACACTAATTAAAATGTAACTACCAAAACACACCAATTAAAATGTTCGATTAAATTTTTTGTTTATATAACAATTTATTATTTTTTATTGTGATAGTGCCATTTATTATCCTATAAGTATTTCTTATAAATTAGGTGAAAATAAAAGTAGAATCAATAAAATGATAATTGAAATCATAGTATATTTAAAGCTAAAGGTAAATAACAACAACAAATTTCTTACTCGAAAAAAATAAAAAGTGTACTGGTCATGTAAATGTAATCAACAATAAAAACAAGGGAAATTAGTGTGGACCTCACACTACTGAGTTAATGTGAACAGAAGCACTACATAAGCTAATCAAGCATATGAACTTCATCACAGCTTCCCTCCTAATAGGTCAAGAAAATGCAAGTTGGCATTCACCACCTAAGTTATAGGCTTACGTTGGAGAAGACACGATAGTAATGGATTCATTACTGAATGGGTAAAAAATGTGTGAAACAAGATTGGTTTTGTTTATATAAGTATAGATATTGACAAGATAAAATAAAGTTCCATTATGGTTTAGATTATATGTAGCTTTTGTCGTCAACATTATATTAGAGAATTCATTATAAATAAATAAATAAAAACACTATATTATAGAACTAAAGAATATTATGATACTCTTCTTGTCTAACCAAAAAGATTAAGCTCTAACAGCTTAAATAATTAAGAATACTAGTAATGTTTTAGTAGGAATCAGCCTTAGAAATTACAAAAATGATATTTGTACATTCACAATTTTTTTACATTCATTCAATATCTCTCCGTCTCTTCATTTTATCACATCACCAACATATTACACAATTCTTTTTATTTATATCTCTCTCAAAGTGTATGTAAAATGTTTAAATGTACACCAATAATTTTTCAAATTAGAATGTCCAACTTCATATTTAAAAAATACTTTCTTACTTATGCTTTTACAAATATATGTATTTTGAGATTACTTTTAAAATTAAATACAACTCATAAAATATAAAATCATTTACATACACTAATAATGTAAAATATTTTACATTATTAATACATTATAATCACTTATGTTTATTACTTTAAAGGTATTTATCACGCAAGTTAAATATTTTTTAACATGTTAATATATATATATATATATATATATATATATATATATATATATATATTAATCAGTCTTGGTCCTTAAAAAAAATCATAAGAGATATTTTGGAGGGTCATGTCTCTGTCCTTAAGAAACTGTCTTAGCTGTCTCCGACTAAAGTAATGGTGAACTTAATACTAATAAGTAATACTATAAGTATTAAGTACTCCTCGGTGCTAATAACAATAGTAAGAACTTGTGGTTTGAGTTTTGACCCAAAGAAAAATTAAGTTATATCAAAATAAAAACCGGTCTCACTTAAAATATTTAGTTTTCTCATACACTGTATGGATATTAACTAAATCCTAAAAGTAAAAGTAATCTTCACTTGAATTGTCTCTCCAAATTAGTGTTTTCAATTGAATTTGAATCAAAATGCGCATTATTTTATGGGTGCTTACCGTATGTGTATTTTTGCCAATTTTTATAGGGAAAATGATAGAAAGAAAAAAAAACATATCGTCCTCACAACATTAATAGGTCAGATATATTGTGTTGTCTTGGACTCTTGGTATAGCAGTATTAAATATTCTCTCAACATCTCCTTTAATGTTTTGTAAAATTACTATCCGCTCATCGATTGTTTATCTAATTTTATATATACTCTTTACTAATTGTACCTTCCATTTTTTGCTGTAAGATTACTAGATATTCCTTACCATATCCACCGCTTTAAATTTATATCCGAACATGATCTAAATTAGAGACTAAAACACAAAGGTTTAAAGCAATGCAGAGCAGACGAGCACTACATAAATACCAATGAACAGAAAACATCCCATCAAATGTGTTTATCATATGCTTTACGTTGTGAATACTCAATATGCAGCATTTATTTAGTGCTCATCCCTTCTTTTAATGATACGTTCTGCAGACAAAAGAACAATAATCCCACAAAAGGTAAATACAAAAACTTAAATCAAGTTCTATATATGTAAATATTCTTGCTAATTCAGCAACCAATTCCTAATGGTGTATCCTTTTACCATCAGTTTTTCAATTGTATGTTTTTTTTTTTTCAAAAGACCCTCCTGAAGTAGTTGAGATCTCAGCCTAGATGTGACTCATCAACCAACTAAATTAATGATGTATCCCACAAAAGTCTTACGTGGTTCTGAGTGCTATTAACCAATGAAGCACTCCTTTACTCCCTTGGCATGATAGGCCAATTAGCAAAACATGCAAGTTAACTCCACTTATCATGGAATATGAAGATTTAAGCAAGCAGCAATATTTAGATATTCAAAAACTGGCACAATTAAACAAACTTGTCAATATTTGGGTGGCAAAACTAGAATGGAAATCACATGATCAGGCAGAATCGTGTATATGCACTTTATACCGTTTTCTATGAATCAAAAGTAAAAATAGGGAGAAAGAAAGAATCGACGTAGTTCCTACCTGCATAAGCTTGTAGATATCCTTTAGTCTAGCCACAAAATGTGAGTTCTTATAAAGCCACCAGAAAGGACCACCATCTTTTATTGGAGTATGCAATTCTTGAACTCTTCAAGAACAAAAGTCACATTTGCATTGAGGTTGATATCTGCAAAAAAGCATATAATTAACATGTGCCTGCTGCCACTGAAATTCACAGTTTAAACCCTTTGCCTTTCAACTTCTGCAAAATGAATATCCAAGATAATCCACTTCAAAACTGACACAGGCAAGTACTATTTATAGATAAAACTCTAGAACACTAGCTATTATTCCTACTCGAAGAAAATATACATACAAACATACAATAATCAATACTTCCTTGGACAGCAGCTAAATTCTGATATGAATGTACAAAATATTTTAAAAAAATTAAAAGGATATTGATCCTACTGCTGGCTTGCCATTGAAACAGATTTCTATACAAACACAGTGTAAAGCATAAACCCAACTGTTTTGAGAAAGAAAAGGATTTGCTGAAAGATTCACACTGGAGCCAAACATTGATTTATTATAGATTTCCAGAATGATCATTTTTACACTGGATAATATTTTAAATAGATAGATTGGCTTAAAAACTGAAGAAATGTTCACATTGGATTTTGACCAATTGTGACATATATTTATGAAATTTATACAATGTGCCAGCATGAAATCCAGAATGACTGGATTTGTCAACTGCATCAATAGTAGATTGACAGAATCATTTTGACATGAACTCTGTGGCCTTCACTCTGTACATCTCCAGAAATGGGGAAATCAATTCACAGATTACCCTTTCTCCCCTGAGAAAAAAATTGTAAAAAGCAGATGACCCATTTCCAAGAGACAACGTTATCCCTCATCATCAATGTTATCATCACCAGAAGGAATCTGTCTAGTCTCTGATAATGAAAGCCTCCTTGGCTTTGCTGAGCCCGACTCAACAAGTCCTTCCGATGATAAACTTAATGCAGCAGGTCCTGATGAAGAACCTAACAGACGCCGTCCTGGGGCATCAGCTAAAGGTGACGTGGATACATTATAGGTGAAGATTCCCATTGGGTGATCAAACTTGCAGCTTGGGCCAAATTTGCATATGCCATACCGCGAATAGAAGACACAAAGAGGTTCCCCCTGCAGAAAATGGGACACTGCCTCTATCAGATCGTACCAAAATCAATCAGTGTATCAAACTAATGTGACAAGAATACTGGTACAAATAACTGTATATCTTCTCATCTCTCTCCGATAACAACAACAACAACAAAATATGCATTTGTTCACTTCACCCAATAAAAGAAAGACAATATTTACTGTATTTCACACATTTGAAAAAAGGAAATAATAACACAAATATACTGGATACATATTTTGGGACTGATATGCTCCATCAACACCAATGCTGCCAAAGATCACAATTTGTTTTGGACAACATAACCAGGAAAGTTTATATTTCAAACAACTCATACAGGTTACTCTTTCCCTCTATTCCCATAATGCCTCCTCTCCTTTTCCTCTCTCCAATGTGAGACCATAGGATATTAGTTACTCCCTTTGCTAGCCATGCTTACATGGGAAGCAGATCCCCTGCTTCTCATGTAACTTCTTAGTTGGGAATCTATCACAGACCAATATAGAAGTGAAAATTTTAAACCGTTATTTCTGTTAGTAACTCAACCTTATTTGTATAGTAACTTCTTGTTCTGTGTTGATAACTTATGGAATGTGTTAAAAGTGTAAGTTTTGGAGTAAAGATATAAAATGTTTAAAAAGGACAAAAAAGTTAATCAACATATACAACAGCATATTTATCAACACAGAACACCAAAGAAGTTATAATCACTGCTTTCCTTTAGGTGGTGTAAAATGTACAACACTGTTCTGGCTTACAAATTAAATTATTGTTCCTTTTAGCTCTAACATTGAGTTCTTCATTTTAGGAGAGAGATAGATGTGAAACCTAAAACCAGAGGACCCATATTTTGAATATCGGTCCCAATATTCCTTCACAGAGCACAGAGCCCTGCATTGTGTTGGGTACATCTCTACTAAATTCGTAGGCTCCTTCTGGGAGCTAAAATTCAGAGGATCCAAATACAAATAACAGACAAATCTAAAACTTAAAGAATAATGCAGTAAAAAATCAAATAATGCAAAATTAAGATTATTTTTCAAGGTCTTAGCAAACTCAAAAGTAAAAACCTGTGAGAACTATAAATTCAAAAGTAAAATAATTTAACAATGAAATATAAACATGACATATAGAACCCAATAACAAGATATCAACTCACAGGACGCAAAGGTAGGCCAATGGGACTCAAAACACAATCAGGGGCAGGAATCTTCCTCTCACGTGGATGGTGAAAACGACAGACTGCACCGAACTTGCAATCTCCAGTCTTCATGTAGAATTGGCATTCAGGCTGATCAGGTCTCTCTGGAAAAATGTTCTCCCTTTGCAAAGCATAGAATCCTAATGGAACAGAGCCAGAACGGAATTGAGGATATGCCCCTTGGAGACCTGCATTTTCTGGTTCCCCTTGGCGAGAAGTTCCATAGGTTTGATCATTTCCCATTGTTTGTTGTGGACTGTCTGATCCCATTTGACCCTGAAATAATTAATGTTCCATTAGAATGCTGACACATCACAATATTGGTAGGTTTATTTAGTAAAAAGATGAGTGCATATCTGCCATGTTACATTAAATAAGAGATTAAAGGATTGTTAACCATATCATACAGATGATGCCAAGGTATTATTTGAAAAGAATAAATAAAACAGACAATAAAATTGCTCTTCAACAAAGGGCCAAGTTTAGCTTTTTAGAAGCAAAATACCTTATGGACAAGGACATGGGATGGGTACAACCCAACTAAGTAAATGATGGTTCCATGAACTAACTCTCCAAAAAAACTCAAGCCAGTAAGTGACAGCATATGAACAGTTTTATGCCTAACAAGCCTCCCCACACAAGAGCTCTTTGGGAATAAAGCATAAGCAATGCACTTATGCTATTTTTTTTTTTTAAGAAATAGTAGGAAAACAAGGATCAAATTCATAACATCTTGGTAAGAGGCTCTGAAACCGTGTCATGAACCAACTAAACAAAAGACTTAAGCTATTAGGTGGAAACACATACATGGTTTTACATCTAACAGAGAAACAATATGACACATAAAATCATGGGATGGGAATATATACCAACAACCCGACTAAGTAAATGATGGTGCATGAACCAACTCCAAAAAACTCAAGCCAGTAAGTGACAGCATATGAATAGTTTTAGGGATAACAAGCCCCCCCACACAAGAGCTCTTTAGGAATAAAGAATGAGCAATGCACTTATGCTTTTTTTTTTAAAGAAATAATGAGGAAACAAGGACCAAATTCCTGACAACTTGGTAAAAGGCTCTGAGACCGTGTCATGAACCAGCTAAACAAAAGCCTTAAGCTATTAGGTGAAAACATGCATGGTTTTATATCTAACAGAGAAACAATATGACACGTTCCTGTGACAAAAGTATGGTTTATAATCAACCACAAGCATAGATATCAAGTCTTTCTATTTCTTTCTTAACCTTTCTTAAGAAAGATTGGATGAGCTTACATTGTATGTACTCCACCCAGGCACTGAAACCACTCCTTGAGGTAAAATTAAGGGTGCATAACTTGAAGGGCCTTGCCACCTTGGACTTGGAATGTAGGATGAACTAGACCAATTTGTAATTCCTGCGGCATAAGACTGTTGACCTGGTGTAGTTGGAGATTGGACAGTAGGATAAACAGGAGAACCCCTCATTGAAAGTACCATATTACTTGGTTGAGGATGATGAAATTTGCAAGTGTTCCCAAATTTGCATTGACCAGTTCTTAAATAATAAGCACATTCAGACTCATTCTGCATAAACACGAAACAAAGAAAATATAGAATTAGACTATTAATTAATATTAAGAACCATGAAACATCTGTTGCAAAAAAAAAAACTCATGAAACATTCAGAATCAGGTACTCTCTTGGTCCCTAATCTTTGATCCGTTAAATTTTGGGCACACATATTAAAAAATAATAAAGTTAGATAAGTTTAGACACTTTTACCTTTAATTCATTTAGTAAAAGTAAAATTCATTTAACGCATGCTTGTGGCTTTTGTAAGGGTGCAAAGGGAAAATATCATTAATTGTATCTTGGTTTCCTAAAAGAACCAATGTTTTGGGACAAAAATAAAAGGCTTAAAGGACCAAAAATTAGGGACTGGGCGAGTAATAAATAGAAGCACACAAGGCCACAAAGTTTTAGAAAATATTAACAAAACAGAGAAGAATTGTTTGAATGAAAGCATTTCAGTTTAAAAGATTGTAAGGCAGATTATAAGGCAAGTTAATGGCATGAAACCAGATGAGTAATGAACCAATAATGGGACACAAATTGACGAAAGATGACTGTTTAGGCTTTAAGCTGAAATTACATATAAACAAGAGGGAAATTTTCAATACTAACTGGGCGGAGTGGATAGCCTAAAATATTCAAGGCAACTCGTCCAGCAACCCCAGCCTTATCTTTAGGATGATGAAACCTGCATGTGGCTCCAAATTTGCAAGTTCCTGTTTTCAGATAATACTGGAAAACACACACACAAAAATATCAGTATTTGTAATATGTGTAAATACACAAGTACATATATACAATGTCAAAAGCAAATCAAGAGCTTAACATTATAGATTTGATGTTAACATCAATATAGCACATAAAGATCATAAATTATAAAATCAAATAAGAAAATCAGACCTAAATAACTAAATATAGTTCGATATGATCAAGTCTTTTATCAGCTCTTTTGCTGCTTAGAGCTCGTGGTCAAGATTTGCTAAAAGCATATAAATGCTGTATCATACAACTAAATAGAATAAAATTATAAATAGATCTTAAGAGAAACGTGGATAAGATTTTTCTTAAAAATAATTAGCACACTGCAACTAGTAAATTGTTGTTAAAGTGGTTGTCAGTTAAAGGTAAAGTGAACTAACAAGTTACCTAAAAATTCATGCATACAAAAAGCAAATTCAAATATGATTAACTTTCTGCCCAGATATACCACTTCACAAATAAATATAAATAAGTCATTCCAGATACAATAATACAAAAATGGATTACATGCATGATGCAATATTCATTGAAAGCTTGATCTCTTTACACCCCCTACCCACCCCCCACCCCCAACCTCCATTCACCAAAGTATTTAAACCTTCCAATTTTAAAGACAGAGTATGTTTTCCTTACACAACTTGGACATGAGAACTCCAAATTCAATTATACTACACAGATCAGTACTGTGACTTATAAAACCATTATCTTTTATTAGGGATTTGAATTGCAATCAAATATAAATTGATACGGGCTGATCTCCTAGGAAACTCCAAGTATCGTAAAGAGTTCAAGTTGGTGTCAGAGTCTCATTTTAAGTCCGGACTTGATCATGGGGGTAATTTCTCTTCTGCTGCTAAGCCGGCATTGTCCAACTTGTCTATATATGGCCTCAATAAATTTCCAATGCACAGTTTGGACGAATTAGTAAAGTTATAAGGCATTTGGTATAGTTCGTCCTGAGGTAGATCATTTTGTGTTCTATAATCCTTTATCCTGTAATAAGTTTATGTATTTGTTATTCCTATATGCATGATATCATTCCTACAAGAAACAATCATTAAGACATCAAATGTCTAAAAAGCATTTATCTTTCAAACTAAGGACTTGAGTCAACTTCAGTACTTTGTTGGGATTGATGTTATGCAGTTAGAAATGGGTATTGTGAAAAGTAGAGTTTCAAGCTATGGGTTTTGCAACTTGTGAACTTACATAGTTATAAAACAATTGCTTCAGTATTAGGTTTTGCAAGAGCGGTCCTATAAAATCTATTTGTAATAACCAAGTTGCATTGCATGCACATTGAATCCAATCTAGTCATTCAACATCTAATCAAACATAGAGGCTGATTGCCATCTTATATGGGATAAAAGTATCTCTGTGGACATCACTAATACTTCATATGTGAACTCCTTTGATGAACTAGTAGACACACTCACCAAATCTCTTCAAGCTCATAGAATAACCTTGATACATAACAAACTTGATACACATGACATGTATGCGCCAGCTGAAGGAGGTGTTAGTTAAAGATAATTTCCTTAACTCTTATCCCTATAATTTAGGAGTTGTCTCTTAATGGGATTTGAATTGTTATCAGAATATAATTATAAATATAAATTCAAAGGGAGTAAGAGGAAATCTCTCAGATCTTTCCAAGTATTCTAAAGAGTTCATGTTACAAATTTTAAAATTTGGAAAATTCCATCTTAAAAAAAGAAAATTCACAGAGCATGCACATGAACAAGCAATATGCACCTTATGCACTCATTGGGAAACAAGTACATGCCTGACATTCTGGCTGCCCTAACCTTTCTGGGAACTCGCCTTTCATCCGTGCAGTGGCAATAGCCTGATAGTATTCAACGTAAAACTTATCAGATATCTATATTATTCAATTATGTCCGGTCAAATAGAAAAGTGTCAACAACATGGCATGGTGGTAGTTTAAACATTATATGGCGGCACATCAACAAGATCATTTTTAAAAATAGGCAAAACCAATTAAAAGAAATTGACTGCTTAACAGAGCATGTATCTGTAGAGAGAGAAAAACGATATACACAATGCGAAGTAATATACTCCCAATCATGTGAGCGCATAATTCTTTTTGAAAGAAACCAAGCAAAGAACACTTATTCAAAAAAGATTATTAAGGGAAACAGAAAAAGCCAAATAGTTTCAATTTCAACTGTCTATTGCTACCATCACCTTGGAAGTTGGTGATAATGGGGGTGCTTGTGAACAACTTAGTATAAAAACCAACGAGTTACATTCGAGTACTACAATATCTAATACATAATAAATTTATAATTACAATTTGTCCAAATGCATTGAATAGTTCATACCAACTTCCTGTTAGGAGGATGATTAAATCGACATGTTGCTCCAAATCTACAAAGGCCGGTTCTGATATAATATGAACAATCTGGTTCTCCTGGATGCTCGGGATAAGGTCCTGATTCCATTGTTTGACTTGAGCTCAAGTTCATTTGCCACATTGCATCTGAAATAGCATAACATGTACAAGTCAGTTTCTCAAAGATTCATCATCTCAATGTAACCTAAACGTACAAAAGAGAGAATGAAGTAACATAGCTAGCTATAATAAATCATTAATTTCAGCACATTCCAAATAAAAAGAGTCTGAGACTCTTCTATTTGTCATTTTGATAATCTCAAATGTAATATAACTTGGCTTTAACTTATGCACATGTATCTGAAAAAACACAAGTATAGAAAGCTCCAAGTTGTGAACACTGAGGCAGGGTCGTCGATGGCCCCACTCTGATGAAAAAGTTAACCCATTTGGGAAGGCTATGACAAGGCCAAGACATTTTCAAATCAAAAGATGCCATAGTCTACACTGCTGATTCTTCAAAAAATATATCTATAAATAAAAAATATAAAAAAATTCATAGATAAAAAAAAAAATTGTTCTAAAGGTTTTCATGAATTGCAACTTGAATAACTTCAATAAAAGCAATTTATGACGAAATAGTGGTTTTAACATTTATTCATAATTTCCTTAAAAAAAAAACATTTATTAATAATTTTCTGCAAAGGATCGCGAATACATAACTACAAACAGCAAATTAAAACTTTGCATGCATATGTTAGAAAGTAAGTAAACCTAAAATTACCAAAAAAAAGTAAAAATTAAGGAAAGACATTGAATAATAATATTAATTTGAATTGAAGAGAAGTAAATAGAGGCGTTGTAGTTATTGTACTAACTAGTAAATAAACATGAAAAACAAAAACAAAAATCACATACATACCAGAGATAGAAACAAGGTGCGAATTCTCTTTCAGATCTCATACAATCATCACACATAAGCGTTTGAAGAATCGAGAATTAACCGAAATAATTAGCGACGATGATGATCGGTGGTGAAAGGGATCAAAAATGAAATAAAGGAAAAAGAGAAGATTAGAGAAGGGAATTAGGACCTTGAGGAATGGAATCGAATTCCATTGATGCATATATCAGATTAGAATTGGAATTGGAATTGGAATTAGAATCATCACCGTGCTGTCACTCTGAAACACTCACAGCCCCACGTTTCGTTAACTCACTCTCTCTGTGTGTGACTGTAATGTAATGTAATAACTCCCCGAGATCAACCTCCACCCTCAACGAGAAAAACAACGACTACTATAACAATAATTAAATTAAAATAAATTAAATTATTTTTATTATTATTATTATTAATTATTATAATTAATTAAAAGATGAAAACGAGAGAGAGGTGGCGTTGTGTTGTGTTGTGTTCTCCACTCCACAAATGAGAACAAAGAATAAAAGCCAACCAACCAACCCAACCAACCTCATCTTCTATCTATCTCTATCTATTCTATTACTGTTACTAGTGCTGTGTTCGCTTTTTTAACCCGCGTTTTCCACAACACACGTTCCTGTGTTTCCAACATTACAAACCTCATCTATCTACTCCCTCTCCTTTTTTTCTTTTTTTTTGTGATTCTTTTTCTTTCTTTTTTATCCACATATTTTGACTTTCCTGCTTTTGTTTATGTCAACTTGCAACATTTTAATATCGTATATTTTTAAAACAAAAATATAAAATTCGAATTACCAAAATAATAAGCACTCAAAATATAAAAGAAATATATATATTCAATTTTATATATTTATTGAACTAAATTCCCTTCTTACTGTGTCATAAGTGTGTATCGGTCTAGGCCAAACACATAGTGTGTATAATTTTCTTCTAATTTATTCACATGAGCATTCCTACAGTATTTATTAAAGTTAATTATATCACCAAAAAAAAATTGAATAAATTAAAAATTTTGTTACATTTATCGATTCAACTTTGACTCTCAGTAATTAAATAAATTATTTTCATAATAGAAATTAAAATTTTATTTTTAATTAAAATCATAATAAAAAATGTTATTTTAAAATAGATCCAAAAAATAAAACTTAAAAATTTAGTTGTGTTAAATCTAAAATATAGTCAAACTCATTCGTAGATAATATGTCATTTAACTATTAGTTATTTAATTGATAGTAGCAAAACATGTTAATTTTCAAATATAGCATAGAAGTTACTCAAATAGTTATATATAATCTATATCGTAATCAATTGACCTAGTCCAAATCACTTTGACCTAATAGACTAATTGAAGAGCAAAACAACAAGGGTCGGTGTTTAAGAGCTATGAGCTCTAAAGATCCGATAAGGAAAATACTTTATCGAGGGTAGCAAGTTTTATCAAATAAGGTTCAGGTTCGATGAATAATAGCAGTTAATAACATCAAGAAACAACTCAACGGTATTTAGTCAAATCAAGCCACAACGACTTATTCATAAATGTGTTCACTCAAATCAAGGGACGATCCATACATCTTTATCATGGTTAAGCTACAACGACTCTCAAGTCAATATACAAATTGATCAAGTGAACTAATCAAAGAGCTCCAAAACGATTATAAATAGGGGGTTCATCCCCTAAGTATGGTATACTAAAATACATTTTTTTCATACTTTCAAAATATTAAACTCTACTGTCACCATGTCTTACTTTGACATGGAGTGTCTTTGCAAGTACACTCACACTACTTTTTCATTAATTAGAGCATGAGTATACAAAATATAAAGAACCCGTATCATTTGATTATCATCCAAAGGTGATCAACTCTATGTTCTTAGACTAAAATAGGGTATTCTACTACTCATCTTCATTTTACAAATGTTGTTTTACATTTAGAGTCTCATAGATCAAATTAGGCAACACAATTTCTCATGTTTTTGGGAGATACAACAAAGTGGCTAACAAGCTTGCTAAAGCTGAATTGGAGACTACTTTAGATTAGATGGTTTTCGATAACATTCCTTATTTTATTTTGGATGTTGTCAATTCATATTGTGGTGAGGGGAGTTTTACAATGAGAGAGTGACAAGGTTAAATCTTGACCACACAACCATACATGATGATCAAGATTAAAAGAAAAAAAAGTCATGTGACTTTCTTAAATGATCATGTGTCACTTAAATAACTTTTAATCATGATCCTCCATGTATTATTGTATGGTCAAGATTTAACCATCTCACTTCCTCATTGTAAAACTCCTCTTATTTGATATGCTATATATATATATATATATATATATATATATATATATATATATATATATATTAAAAAATAATATTGTAACATCATATCTAATATTAGTACTAAGTTTACCCATTATTTATAGTTTAATCTTTATTTATCAATTAAATAAATTCAATTTTAAAAAAAATTGTAAGCAATGATACTAAATTTTGATGTAGTCTTATTTCTTTTAATTTTATTATTCATTTAAACTGTTTTATTTATAATTTGTATGTATCTTTCTTTATCCAACCAAATTATTATTTTATTTTTAAAAAGTAATCATATAAAACTTTATAATTTCAACTATTTTTATAAAAAAAAAAGAGACAAATAAACATGTTAGTCTCATGTGTACACGAGTTATTATAATAATATATAGTATAAATATTTATTTT
>JBBPBQ010020321.1:3535885-3556920 GCA_037974755.1 Cicer yamashitae | reverse complement strand
TTTAATATTATTAATGAATATATAATGTCTCGTAATTTTCAATAAATAAATATATATAAAAATAATCAAAAAATTAGCAATTAATTAGTATATTGATTTTGATGTTTTTGTTATTTTCTCTTTTAAATGAGACCACAGATAGTATTTCGTTATAATGTAAGATAACTTTTTAATCAAATATAAATTATTTAAAATTTTCTCTCTCTATATATATATATATAAACACACGAGACAAATTAAATTTTATCTACTTCACTTTATATTAAATATTTAACATAAATTGTGCAACCATCACGCATATTTTACACATTTTTGTTTACTATTGCTTATAAATTTTTATGTGTATTCATAATTTTATTTTTATAAGTTCATGTATTATTTTTTAAATCAGAAAAAAAATAATATTGACTTTATATAAATTAGTTATAAGGGCTGTACGTTCACACATGTATTTTGTTAATTTCCTTTTTAAATATTAATGAATAACTTCCCAAAAAATTAAAAAGATGAACAAAATTAAGATCAAATTCAAAGAACAAATGGGATTTGAATTCCCGTTAAGCTATAGTTAAATAATTTCCGTTGATTATAATATAATATGATGTGATAAATCGAGTGACAATATAAAATTATTTAAATTAATTACAGTTTTAATTTTTATATTTTTATTGATTTATAAAATTGGTCACCTATTTTAAAAATTGATATTTTTGTCTTCTTCTTTTGATTTTATAACTAAAGAATGATGATTTGAGATGTTTTAAATAACGTTACATATGATAAGTTAATATAAAATAATTAACACACATAAAATTGAAATGAAACGCCGTAAAAAATTAGCTTTCAACTTCAATATTTTTTATATTTTTAATTTAATTAATGACATATGAATAATTAATGCATCTAGATAATTATTTATTATAAAATTGTATATCACATCATTCAAAATATGTCAAATTAATATTTTTTAGTTTAAAAATTTAAAAGAGACTATTGTTGATTTTTAAAATAGAGACTACCACAAATTAATAAGAATAGAGACACTAAAATTATAATTACACTAAATTATTTTATATTGTCATACCTTTGCACAGCACTCGATCTTTAAAAGTTCAGAATTTTTTATAACAAAAATTTATTTTCAGAATTGTTAAGAAGTGCTTCTAAAATAGATCTTAACAATTTTCAAGAAAAAAAAAATCTTAACAAAATCCATTTTGGTTACACCGACCAGATGAATGGATTGGCCTGCTTGGTAGCTTCCGGGCAAGAGAGGGTATAGGGCGAGTTATGATGCTTTGGTCTCTCGATGGTGGCAAAAACTCGCAACGCCAGACACAAAAAAGTAGAATCGTAGAAAATGCGTAAAGTAGCAAAAACAGTGTTCGGGGATCTTGCATCTCTCCACCATCATCTTCATTTCAATTTACGCTATCGCAACTCAGATCCGAATCAAACCATAACCAGATCCCGTGATCTTTCCACCTTCTAACTTTCTTCTTTTTACTAAAAAATCAAAATCCCCCTTACAATTAAATATAAATAAATAATATTAATTACTTTTCTTTTATTTTCTTCAATTTTCTCCTCTTCTTCTTCCCTCGCAATTTCAACCGTCACAGATTCACAATGTCTCTGCGATTCAACAATCGAAGAATAACCGTTCTCGCTCTTCATCTCCTCCTTCTCCTCTGCTTCCTCTTTCAAACCTTCGCTCAGGTCAGCTTCCTTTCTCCTCCGTTCTACGCGTTTTCAATCTTCAATCGCCGCCGTAATGTGTTTGTTTAATTGCATAGGATTCTCTGGCTCACAATGAGAGGCAAGAATCCGGTGGATCTGTGGATCTCGGTCGCCGCGCCAAAGTGAGAATAATCCTTAACCTCTCTCTCTCTCTTTTTTTTTTTGTCGTTTTGTTCATTGTTGAATTGTTGAGAAAACTGAATCGGATGCTTTGAAACTGGAAATGAATGTGTTTGCGATTGCATTGAACAGGTTGCGTTGAATGATATAGAGAATGGTTCGGTTCTTTCTCTCAGCTTGGATTCCTCTGGTGTTGGACTCTTCGATGCTTTCTTCGCTAGTTTATCAATGATCCTCGTCAGTGAGGTTAGTTTAACAAAACCTTCATGTTCTCATATCATTGCTCAATTTTAACTACCTATTTTAAATCATAGCTTGTGATGTAGGAAAACTAGAGTTGTTAAGCATTATCGCTTGATCCAATTTTTTAAGAACAAGATGTTTTTGCTTTGGTTTTGGTTTCGTTTTTGTTGAATTTTATACATTCTTGCAGAAATTTTGAGTTGTAAAATGTGATTAGAGCAAGAGGAATTCAAGAGACCAGTATGTTAGAGGAAACTGAAATTGATTGAATGAGTTAAATGTGTGGCTTTATATGTAAAGAAATCGATTAGTAACTAATTGTTGATTCTGCAAACGAGACTAACCTAACTGATGTCTACCTATTAGTTATCAAACTGAAGCTAAGTATGAATGAGCTATTTAGCTTCTAGGCTCTAGCTTATTGAAGCTTCTCTATTATAATAAGTACGGGTTCACTCACGATAAAGTTCTTATAAGCTTCTAGATGTTGAAGTTAAAAGAGAGATGTTCTGAAAAAGTTCAGATGCAGAAGCTAATTTCTACTTATTCGAGAAATGGTTGTTTAAAAAACTAATAGTTATTGGAAGATTCTTTTAACATTTTCTTTCTATAAATGCGTTTTGAGAATTTTATCCAACTAGGCTCTAGCTATAATGTAACAAGTATGGGCAGTTGGATTGTTAGGAATGCTTTTGTTTCATCTTTTCTATGTTTGATTTATGAATTATAACTGAAATCTTTTTCCATGCTAGATTGGGGATGAGACATTTATCATAGCAGCTCTTATGGCTATGCGCCACCCTAAGTCAATTGTCTTGTCTGGAGCACTCACTGCCTTGATTATAATGACTGTAAGTGCAACAGTAATGTGTTAGCTTCAACGTTCCTGCTTTTTTGGTTCTCATTTCGGGATGATTTTTGCATGGTATTGTGATGGACTGGTTTTAGCAACTATAGAGCACTATTTCTCGGTGCTCTAACTCCTATTATCAATGTTATCTGGATTAAAGTTATTGTATGTGTCCATTAGGTACTTTCTACAGGACTAGGAAGGATTGTGCCAAATTTGATTTCAAAGAAGCATACAAATAGTGCTGCTACAGGTAAAATTCTCAGTGATACCTTTGCTGTCTTGAATCACAATGGCTGAGTCTGCACTCCGGCACTTGTGACAAAGATACCGTAATTAGCATTGTTCACGTGTTTCTGTTTAATTCCATGTACTATTGTTATATGTTTCAATATTATCATTGTGTTTGCTTCTGTTTAGTTCCATGCTATGCCTCTAGGATTCACTGATATAATTGTTTCCAAATTTCCATTCATTATCTTGTGTTTATGGATAGTTGCTAATTTCATTTATAAGTTCAATTTTTTTTAAGGAGAAGCTAAGCCTATCCTTTTTTATGTTATATGCAGTTCTTTATCTTTTCTTTGGGTTACGACTGCTGTACATTGCTTGGAGATCAGATCCAAAATCTTCACAGAAGAAAGAAATGGAAGAAGTATGCTTTTTGTGACACTTTATAGTAAAATATTTGCCACAGTTCAATTCTCTGCATTTATTTTATAGCTTTGTACTTGTACAGGCATACATATGTATTGCTTCAAGTACCTTTATTCTAGATGGCACATTTTTTTGAACATTTACCGTATTTGTGTTAGTTAAAAATTCAAATATACTGATGACTGACCTTAATGTTTGTTTAAATATGTTAAGATCTAGAATCTTAATATATATGCAACTGTTCAGGTTGCTACTTGGTTTCTGTTGTAGTTTCCTTGTTACTCCACCTGGTCACTTTGCCATGAGGAAGGAGGCTCAATTAATTACCTGTAACATGCTATAGCCTGCAGGGATTAGATGGTTAATGATGTACTATTTGGTTTAGTTAAAAGAAAACTTGGTAATTGCTAAGAATTTTTTCTTGCTAACTAGGTTGAAGAAAAACTTGAAAGTGGACAAGGGAAAACTTCGTATCGGCGGTTCTTTTCAAGATTTTGTACACCCATATTTTTGGAGGTAAGTACAACTCTTGCATCATTTACTTTTTAAAAAAAAAATTTCCATCACTCAGTTTGACTTCAAGATGATAATTTGTTGTTAACACTTTATTCTAATTTATGCAGTCTTTTATTTTAACATTCCTTGCTGAGTGGGGCGACCGAAGCCAGATTGCTACAATTGCAGTAAGAAACTCTCTCTCTCTCAACACCCTAAATATTTGTACATTTTCTGCTTTCCGTATAGATTTTATGGCTTCAATCTTTAATTGGTGTATGTGGTTTTTGTTTTGTACTTTTGTTCATGACCTTTAATTTCCTTGTGCAGCTGGCAACACACAAAAACGCACTCGGAGTAGCAACTGGGGCCACTATCGGACACACAATCTGTACTTCAGTGGCCGTGGTTGGAGGAAGCATGCTGGCATCTAGGATTTCTCAACGCTCTGTAGCCACAGTTGGTGGCTTGCTCTTCCTCGGCTTTTCTTTGTCTTCATACTTCTACCCTCCTCTAGATTAATATAAGTGCTGATTAATCTTATATTATTCATAATGGCTTGTTTATGCTCCTTTTTACCTTGCTTTTTTCACTTGATGGTTGTCCAATGTTATAGAATTTGTTTAATCTGTTGTATGTAGTATCTACTCCCTAGGAAAGCTTGATCCTAATTGGAATATTAGATTTTGTACCCCATTCTTTTTTTGTAAAATATTTTGAATAGACATCCATTGTTATTTTATTATCATTATTTTTGAAGGGCAAAAGTATATCCCTTCTCAGTTCTCACCATAATACTTTGTTGAACGTTGACCTGGCTTTTATGCATAATATATTTAAGCTTTAATTTGATGGTCTCCCTCCTACTTTTGGATTTTGGAATTTAATACGTGGAAATTCTAATGTAAGACCATTTAAATAGTTGGTCGTCTATAGACCAAGATATTCGTGCAAGTTTCAAGGAGGACGTCAAACACGATTTCAATTATGACTTTGACTATGAAGTAGAAACTCTTGCTCTACAACACATTGAATTGAGCTTCAGTTCAAATTAGGAATTAGAAGACTTGCTTTTCAAATCAAAGTGAATTTCATTTTGAAATATTTTTGTGTTGGTCTTAATCTCCGATTTTGAGGAGAGATGTGTCCAAGTAATTCGGAGTCTGAGAAATATATAAGTAAAATTTGAACAAAGTTGTTATAACTATAGTTGGTTCCCTTAGTATAAGACATATGATCAATAAAAATATGATATTTTAAAGGTTTAATTTATAAAATTAAAATGAAATAACGGTAGGTTATACAAATTTGACAAAAGGTGGTTGATTAAAAAAGTTCTGGGGATAAAATAATATTAGAAAAGGAATTTGTTGGATGAAATTCGCGAGATGAATTAAAATTAAAATTAAAATAACCGAGAATCATCTTCTCGGTTTTAGCTTCTCTCAACAAACCCGCATAACATTATGGTGAAATTTGCATACTATCTATGAATGAGTTTTACAATTCTAAGGTTGGGTGGCAACACTCCTTTTTATGGGTTATCATTACCTTGGGTCTTGCCGGAAATTCACCAACCATGTTTCATCCATTAATTTTCATATTGTTACCACTCCATTTCACTCTCGTTGGCGCCATCCATGTTCCTTTCTTCACTCCAAAATATTCATTGGATCACCACCACCACTCGGTGCCCTTCATGCACACTTCTTCAAGAATCAAAATTTGAACTTGGCTAACTATCTTTTGTCTCTCTATGTTAAATCCAGCAACTTGAACCATGCCCATAAGCTGTTTGATGAAATTCTCCACAAAAACACTCAGACATGGACCATCCTGATATCAGGTTTTGCAAGAGCTGGCTCTTCAGAGCGTGTCTTTAGCCTTTTTAGAGAAATGCAGGAAAAGGGTGCTTGTCCAAATCAGTACACATTGTCTAGTGTTTTCAAGTGTTGTTCAGCTGAAAACAATCTTCAATTGGGTAAGGGAATCCATGCTTGGATTCTCAGGAATGGGGTTGGTGGAGATGTTGTACTGGAGAACTCTATTCTTGATCTTTACTTGAAATGCAAGGCTTTTGAAAATGCTGAAAGTTTTTTTGAATCGATGAATGAGGTAGACGTTGTGTCGTGGAATATAATGATCGGTGCGTATCTTCGTGAAGGAGATGTGGAGAAGTCTCTTGATATCTTCAGGAACTTGCCTTACAAGGATGTTGTGAGTTGGAATACTATCATAGATGGACTGATGCAACATGGTTATGACAGATTTGCTTTGCAACAACTCTATTGTATGGTGGAATTTGGGACTGAATTCTCTGCAGTCACATTCTCCATAGCTCTTATTTTGGCTTCCTCTTTGTCACTTGTTGAGATTGGGAGACAACTTCATGGGAGAGTCTTAAAATTTGGCCTCAATAGTGATGGCTTTATAAGGAGTTCGCTTGTGGAAATGTATGGAAAGTGTGGGAGAATGGATAAGGCATCTACAATTCTCAAAGATGTACCTCTACATTTTTTGAGAAAAGGTAATTTTGGAGTTATTACTTGCAAGGAACCAAAGGCAGGAATAGTTTCATGGAGTTCAATGGTTTCTGGTTATGTTTGGAATGGTAAGTATGAAGAGGGTATGAAAACTTTCAGGTCAATGGTTCACGAACTGGTTGTAGTGGATATTCGAACTGTTGTAACGATTATATCTGCCTGTGCTAATGCTGGAATTTTGGAGTTTGGTAAGCAGATTCATGCCTACATTCAAAAAATTGGGCATAGAGTAGATGCTTACGTTGGTTCGTCTTTAATTGATATGTATTCTAAATCTGGTAACTTGGACGAAGCTTGGATGATTTTTCGACAAATCAATGAACCAAATGTTGTCTTGTGGACTTCAATGATAGCTGGCTGTGCTCTACATGGTCAAGGTTTGCAGGCAATCAGTCTTTTCGAAGGAATGTTGAATCAAGGTATCATTCCAAATGAGGTTACTTTTGTAGGGGTTTTAAATGCATGCAGCCATGTAGGGCTTATTGAAGAAGGATGTAGATATTTTAAAATGATGAAAGATACTTACCACATAAACCCTGAAGTTGAACATTACACTTCTATGGTCAATCTTTATGGCAGAGCAGGTTACTTGATTGAAGCAAAGAACTTTATCTTTGAAAATGGTATCTCTCACTTGACTTCTGTATGGAGATCATTTTTATCTTCGTGTCAACTTCATAAAGATTTTAAGATGGGAAAATGGGTTTCTGAAATGTTACTTCAAAGTGCACCGTCTGATCCGGGTGCGTATATTTTGCTATCGAACATGTGTTCTTCGAATCATCGATGGGACGAGGCTGCCACAGTCAGAAGTTTAATGCATCAAAGAGGGGTTAAGAAGCAGCCAGGTCAATCTTGGATTCAGCTAAAAGATCAAATCCACACTTTTATAGTTGGAGATAGGTCTCATCCACAAGACAAGGAAATATATTCATATCTAGACTCTTTAATAGGAAGATTGAAGGAAATTGGATATTCCCTTGATGTAAAAGTGGTTATGCAGGATGTAGAAGAAGAGCAAGGGGAAGTACTCATTAGTCATCACAGTGAAAAACTTGCACTTGTCTTTGGTATCATGAGCACTTCCATGAGGACTCCAATTCGAATCATGAAGAACCTTCGCATTTGTACCGATTGCCATAACTTCATCAAGTATGCATCTCATCTTCTAGAACGTGAAATAATTGTTAGAGATACACATAGGTTCCATCATTTTAAGCAGGGTAGTTGCTCTTGTGGAGACTATTGGTGACACGAGAGGTAAAATGTATCTACAACTTATAGTCTTGAATCTTGATGTTCTAAAACCACTCATCATAACTTCATGGTGTGCATGCACATTTCAACTTATCAGTCCATCTGAACCTTTTTAGCAATGAGGTAAAAATGTAGCAGGGGGATCTTCATCCAAGTTATTGGTTCCAGGTTGCTTTAAATCCATGGTTCATATTTTCTACTTTTTAAAAATATTTATTATGAAGATCCCAACTCATATATTGATTTTGTTATTAGATGTTAGACTGACCAGTCATTTCAATCTCAATATCATCTATAATGTATCACCATTTTTGTATATTGATTCGAAGTGTTTATGAAGTAGAACATCAGATTGGATGGAAGTTATGTTCTTTTGACACTCAATCATCTAAGTCCTGCTCAAAACATGACTGTGGTATGTTTTATGATTGTTACTAACAATGATTTTTGTGATATATTATGATTTTTTGTATTCAGCATTCAAAATGGACTAGCTCAACCCAGAGTCAGATTCCTTAAGCAAAGACTCAGTTTTGAGTCATGTGAGAAAAATGTGGTTAGGAGAAAAGACACCACTAAAGTTGATCAACCAAGTTCTCTGACGAAGATTAATCTTCGCTGATAGATACTTCACAGTTCACACTGTAACATAGTTAACAAAAAAAAAAGCATAGCTCAGCTGGGCCAGTCAAGTAAGGACTGGGCTAAGTTGACCTGTTTACAAAGGCCTAAAAGATGGGGTTCCAAATTTGGGCTTTAGTGTTTATTCTACCAAAACTTTAAAATAAATGTGTTAAGTTTATTTTAGAATACTGAACATTGTAAAAGCATAACTAAGTGGTCAAGGAGTTAATAAGTTTTGGTTAAAGACAAATAGTTTGGTAGAACCCAAGTTTGAGTCTTAGCTAAAACAATCCTTAATCAGAGTTTTTTTACCTTGGAAACAGGAGGTTTAACAAACAAAAAAAGCATAAAAACATAATTAAAGTATGGAAGAGTTGCATATAGATGCAGCCTGTCTGGTCATCTTTGTTAGGGAAAAATTTGTGGACTTTCTCAAACCTTAATTAATCAACCTCGTGTAACAAACTTACTGAAGATGTCCAAAGCATCTAAATGGATCCTATTGGATTAAATTTTTTTGGGTGAAGTAAACTAATTTTTATTAAATGTTTTTTTATTGGATTCAGCCAAAAGTTTTGGTTGTCTATGCCTACTTGATTGAAAGTTGAAACCTTTATATTAGTTTATACTACTGTCTTAAGTTTGTATATCCTGACACAGAACTCACCAAATTGTCTTGAATCTTGATGCTTAAGGGCGTGTACAGCAAGGTAGCTCTGTCAGAAGTTTTTAATTTGTAGCACTTCTATTATTCCTTAGTACTACTAGTAGTATTCTTCTTGTGCTTAGTCGCTTTAGAAGTTAAGCATTATTATAATAGTAAATAAGTATTTTGGTCGTTAAAATAGTGAAGGTTGGATAATTTAATCTTAAAATTGTGAAAGGGCAAATTAGTCTATTAAATTTAAGAACTTCAGGTCTTTTAATCTATTTTCTGAGTTTAGCAACATAATTTGAAAAAAATTATGTTTGTTTTTCATTGATATGCAGGTTTTTCATTGATTTTGTAAATATTTTCTAAAGAGATATTTTGGTGGAGAAACTAAATTGACTAACATTCATTAATTTAAGAGATTAAATTGTCTTATCCTTACAATTTTGAGGAGCAAAATATTGATTTACACTTATTATAATTAATCTTTTTAAACAAAAGAAATGGCAGAAATATTTTTCCCTCATGTTTCGGTTTTGGATGGCAAAGAAATAAGAGTTCAATTATTATGCACAACATACTAGTAGTGTTGGAGAGTTTGGGGAGCAACAACGAAACATGAAGGACTTTGACACTACATCTCTATCCATTTCCTTAAGATTTTTAGGAGGAGATGTGGTGTCAAAGTCTCTTGTGATCTTAGAGTATTTGACTCGTTGTTTCTCCCGCGCTTCTAAATTCTCCCACAAGTGTTCTCAAAGTCATAGTTCGGCTTGATGGGGAGCGAGAGTGAGATTCTAGTGTGAATCAAGGATACTGATTTGGGTGACTCATACTTAAGAGAAAGATTGTTAGAATTCAAGGTGAGTGGTTAGTTTAACATCGACTAGGAATAAAGAAAATGTTGGATATATAAGATATGTGACATATATACTTAATGCTTTAAAGTTTTGAGTTGAGATGTGATGTCAAAATATCTAATGGATCTTGAAATATTTGATTCATTGTTGCTTTCGCACTCCCTCAAACTCTCCATCGTTTACACTTAAACATGATTGGAATGCTTAAAAAAAATGATTGAATATGATTTTTACAATGTGTGCAGTAATTAAACCCAAGAAGTAGATGTTACTTGTAATTGGTTTTTACCAATTTATGGTTGAGTGTTTCATCATCTCTGTTTTTACCAATTTATGGCTCTGTTTAAGTGGTCCACTAAGTCACCAACACTTCCATAATTTTAATGACTAAATCAAATTTACTCTCTCAAGTATCACTTTCCTTTACTTGACCCCTAAACTATATGAATATAATAAATACTCATTAAATTATATAAAATTCGTTAATTTAATCTTTAAACTATATAAAAATTTTCTATGTAGTCGCTCCATAATATTTTGTCAATATATAATAAGAGGATTAACTTGACAGATTTAAGTTTTTTTGTCTTAATCTTTTTTGATTCTCATGTGAAATAAGTCATAGTAGTTTGAGATTCAGCTAAATAAATAAATAAAATCTGACCAGAATTTTTTCAAGCTAGAGTTTGAACTTAAATATTCTGGATTGATTCGTCATTTACTAATTACAACATTTATGAAGTTATGCTATTTTTAGCTATGAATGCACTCATCATGGACTAGATGAACAAACAGCATTGTCGGTTAAGATAAAGACAAAATTACCATTATTTTATTGCTAGCTTAATTAATTAATTGACATTAATTACAGGAACAGTTTAATCATTACAATTTTTCTATATCGTCAATATGGATTCGTTAGTTTTTTCCCCCTCAAGAAAGAAGACTAATTAAAAATTAATTGATTTAAGCTTCATTAAGTTGCTAAGCTTCCGTTAATCAACATACATCAAATTTAGTATAAGTAATGCACTCAAAGGTAGACAACTCATCAACCTGCTTCAACAAACCCATTTTCGATTCCTACAATCAATGAATGCTTCTTTGTATTGAAGAAATATCATATTTGGTCTCCATCTTGTGGATGTGTAGATTCATTTCGAAGTTCGCTTGGAATGCACTACTCCTAGTTCGAGTCCAAAACAAGTAAACAAAAAGGAACATAGATATCTAAGGGATTTTATTTAAATAAAACATAAATGTATTTTATATTTTATAAATGAGATTAGTTTCTGTATAAGGATGGTGACGGTGATGGTGTAAAACTTTTTTTCCACGTGCAATCAATCAAAATATGTCAAATAAATATTTGTAGAGATATTTTAGAAACTATCATAAAAAAGTGTTATTATGAAGTAATTTAATTGGAGGTACGTGTAACATTTTTTTACAATACCGTGTATATAATTTTTTTTTTATTTTATAAATTTATAATCTAACTAACTTACAAGGAAAAGATAAATATAAATAATAATAAATTGTTGATGACTTATTGTAGAAGAGAGGTAAATGAAGGAGTGGTGATTAAAGTAGATACGGCAGCACTTGAAGGAGAAAATTATGATGTGATCTATTCTCTCAATGTGCATAGGTATTCACTTTATTCATTCACTACTCAACTAACTTTTTCTTGGTAATGTTAGTTATATTGAAATGATTTAATAGAATTATACATCCACTCGGATATTTTGTAATAGCAATTCCAATACGATTCACGCATTAAAGAATTTCGACCGTTAAATGAGATTAGACAATTCAAATTACACAAATAAAATTAACTTTAAACAATTTTAATATTTCATTTCAAATCAAATTATTGAGATAGTAACTGCGTGACACAATTACGGAATCCAAATATATATCATTATACATCATTGCATTGCAAATTTACAAGTCCCAGTAACACATATCAATTGAATATATACTTTTTATAACATTCTTTGTTATTGGTTATTTTTTTAATCAACAAATTCAGCTTATAAATTTGATTAATTTTTTAAAGGTGTTTTAGCATTTTTTAAAAGATAAATCAACTATATATATAAAGAATGTACAGGTAATATATCTAACATTAAAAAAGTCGAAATCATGTGTGTTACACTATTGCGTATGTGTGTATGGTCCCTTTCACTCACCAAACGAATTTATTAATGATATGTAGCTTGACTTTCTATACGTAATCATAGCATGCTTCACAACAAATTGAATCCAAATGGAGTAGCTAAGTAGCTATATATTGTAGTTGTCAAATATCAATACAAAGGGTTGTATATTTTGGTGGATTAATTTCAATTCCAATTGTTCCTAAGAGAGAATGAGACAGAGAATGGAAAGGCTTGTGATTCTTCCTTTCTCAGCTGGTTGTATCTCTGAGGCAAGTGTTGCTGTTGGTGTTCCACAGCCAAGAAGATCAAAACAAGACACCAACTCACTACATGATGCAATAAGTCTCTCCCTATCTCTTTTAATATCATATCATCAACAATCATATACATATTTACTTGCTATTTCTATCGCATCATTAATTAGTTCTTTGCACCACTTCCCTTTTAGCTAATCATAAAATGAAAAAAATTAGAGCTGGCTTACCCAACACATATCAAGGCTTAATTAAGATGAAATCTTTTAATCGCGGTAATAGTATTTTGCTAAAATTATTTTAAAAAAATTATAAAAATTTAGTTTTAGAGATTTTATATTAGAAAATTATTTATTGAATTAATATAATCGATTTCGTGTAATTTCTTTTAATTGATAATAATAAAGTCAATCAATTTAATACTTGTCAAGAAAATATTAATTTTAAATAAAATTTTATTAATTTTAGTTTTAAAAATAGTAAAATGTGAGATATTTTATCAAATAAAACTTTATTCTCTTTTGTGGTCTAAGATAATTGTCTTAGGTAACCTTATTTTTAAGACCAACCTTAAAATGATCAAAGGATCATTGGATGAAGTTGATTTATAGTGCTATTATATTTTAAATTCAATTTGGTAAAGTCACAATATGAACTATAAATTTTCATGGTCAAATTTGTTGTTTGCATTGTGTTGTTTTTTTATTAGTCGTTTATTATTATATTTTTTTTTTAGGAATGAGGAAATATATCAAAATAATGACGTGCGAAAATCTTTAGCATTTGATATTCTTTTCTTTATATATTATATATATATATATTGCCAAATCATTATATATTTAAATTTCTAAATGCATATTAGTATATGATGTTACTAATTAGATGTTATGATAAGATTAGAAGGATCGAAAGGCGTGGAGGATTCAGAGATTTTGTCTGGTGAAAGTATGAAGAATTCTTTGAGGCTCCTTGATGTTGTTCCAAAGCCATCCTTCAACAAGCTGTTCAAGGGTTTCAAGAACTTTTCTCAATTGTTTGGTGAGTATGCACGCCTGTGAATTTTACATATTAATTTATGCCTTAAGTATATGTTTTCATTTCATGGAAATATAGAAGTTTTCACTTTAAGTTTTTTTGTAAGAATATTCCTCAATAAACTTTTTTAGAATTACCTCTTTTAGTCTATGTCATCTGATTTATTAGATATTTGCGTGACTAGTAAAAATACATGTCACTATTGCCATATATGGCTTCAACTCACCTCCAACGCCCTCCTAATGAATGAATATTGGTATACATTTTTTTAATCATAACAACCCAAATGAATAACTATTGATGACAAGGAACAAATAAAATTAAAATTGAGTAATGTTATTAGAATACAAAATAGAATACAACATAAAGTACGATAATGTCATGTTTTGTTTTTCATAAAATGTCAAAATATTTTATTTTTACTTTATTTTGTATTAAATTTTGTATTCCAATAAATTTACTCGATAAAATTTGTTTCATGGGATTGGTTTGCTTTGAAGGAGGGTAGGAATGTTGGTTGTGTTTTTTCTGATAGGTATACCAACTCAAATGTATACATAAGTAGGATAATGTAAACTATGCCAGAAACTTTACAAATGTATATGGATTAGAATTGGAATATTCTTATACTTTTAATTGAATTATCTTTGCTTATCATAAAAGAAAATATTGACAACATGAACTAAACTGAGTAATCATCAAAATGTTAGAATAGAGTAAAAAATATTACAAAAACTAAAACCGAAAATCTCCTTTTTTTTATAAATATTATTATTTTTAACACAAGTCTTAACTGTTCTTTGAATTTAAATTTTTATTTTTTATGTATGTATTGTAGTGGAGAAAGAAGAGGAATTAGAAGAAGTAGAAATGGAGATGGAAATAGGGTGCCCAACAAACGTGCAACATGTGACCCACATTGGTTGGGATGGTATTACAACCTGTGCTGCTCATCATGACCCAATTAAGGGATGGGATGCTCTCATTGCTCCCGACCTCCTCTCTCATTCTTTATTACACCCAAAACATCCAACTTCATCTCCCATTATGCCTTCTACTGCTTAATTCAATATTCATGTATAACAAACTACAAATATTCAATGTAAGCGTGCTTTCATTGTTGTGGATATATACAAATATATTATAACTTTATAATATTATAAGTTGCATTTGTATTAATGTTAGTTTTTAATTAATGCTAGTATATCTATTACTTTCTCTAGGATAAAATAATTAAATTAGCAAATCAATTTCAACTATCAAATTATTATCAATGTATCCTACAATCACATCCTTAGACGTAAAAAGGAAGAGAGTATTTAACATTTAACATTGTAATAATAATAAAGTGAGATTCATAAAATACAGCATATACATATCCATCTCACTTGCACACAAAAGCAATAGAAGAAAGAAACTAAAGTTATTCACTTGACGAAGTATGGAAGATCCAAAACATAAAGAAGGAAAAAAGCCCAAGTAACACCAGAAATGCCTCCAAAGAAAAACCCACCAGTGAACTTGGCCCAACCATCAGCTGTTTGGAGCGGATCGGGCTGCTTTTTACGGCCCGTTAAGGTCAAAGATGGTGCAGTGGATGCATCCCCTTCGTTGAATGATGAAACCCCATAAATTGTAAGGCAAATGCTAAGAATAACAACAAGCCCAGCAGCTGCAAGAGAGCCCGCTCCTCCAGCGTAAGCGGTGTTCCTTAGAGGTCCAGCTTTCACAAATGGGCCTACGAGAAAGAAACCGTGGGCCAAGCCCACTTCAATTCCTCTAAGAAGTGGGTTGACTGCAGTTCTATAGGCTGGTAGGTTGGAAAGGTACCATGCGACGAGTGGGCTTGATGTGACTGGAGTTTCAAGGCTTCCAATGAATGGGTCACCGTTGATTGGTTGAATCACTTGATATGTGGGCTGCGCCACTCCAAATTTCCAATTCAGAAAATTAAATATAATTATTATATTTATATGATATATATTCCTAAATTAATATTTTTTTTTTTAATGAAACAGATTTTTATCAATAACATTTTGGGTTTGACAGAGAGTAATATTAGTATTGAGTTGTGTTTCTGTCCTATTCAATTGTAGAAATCTCAATGCTAATAAAAACTTGTATGTGCCACGCCACATATATACCTTTTTTTACTAATGTAATAGGTACAAAGTGACAAACATAGACATGTGTACATTTTACATTAAAAAAGTATATTATTTATTTCATAATATAAGCAAAAGTGCATTCAAGAAAATGAATCAATGTGATTTCAAATTTAAACAATATATATATATATATATATATATATCAAACCAACCTAAGTGAAGAACTTATTATTAATATACGTGACAACATATTTATCGCTTAAAACAATGAATACATTATAGTTGTACATCTTTGTCTATATCAACATTATTCTTATAATTGAATGAATTCACGAATTAAGGTATCTTAGAAATATTTATATAAAAAAAAATTAACAAACAAAAGGGTAGTTCATATATATTAGGCTAATGTAGTTTTTACTTTGGTTTGATAGATAAAAAGTGGAATTGATTATGGACTAAGAATGAATAAGCGAAGAGAGTAAAAACCTACCTTTTCAGATTGAATGGCCTTGACAGTGAAGTTAAATTGCCTTCTAGAAGGAAAATGATGGAGTGGAGAAGAGCCACATAGTCCCTTAGGTGTGACCAAAGGTCTAGTGAAGCTGGACTTGAGCTGGCTTGCCATAGGAGAAGCAGCTGCCATGACTTAAGTTAAGCTTAGTTGATTTCCACAAGTGGAATAGAATGGAGAGTTGTTTAACACAGTAGTTCAAATGAGGGGCCAGAGTGGCTAAGTACTTCCATACTTCAATGCAAATTCTAAGTTAGTGGCTGTTGAAGCCCCTAACATCTCATTGGCTGATATGCATACCAAAATCTTATCCCTTATCCAAAACCCAACCTTTCTTCTTCTTTTTTCTCAACAAAAAAAAAAAAAATCCAACATTTCATATTTGACTGATATTTTGAGGTCTTTATGGACCATTTGGGTTTAGTAAAGCCCATCTTTGAAGGCCCACTTGATCCATTCACCACCAATTATTAACATGTTTTTGGTTTCCCACCTTCAAATACATTATTAAAAACTGAAATCCAGTAAAAAGTCAAAAGGAGGTTGGACGAATATTCACCTACTTAACAAGACAACTCAAATTTAAGGCTTAACACAAAATTTTAGTCAAATTCATCTTTGAATGCTTGATCACTTGTTTAAGATGTTCAAATTCCTTAATATTTGAATCAATTATGTGTAGATTTTTAGGATTACTTTTATGAGATCGTTTTTATATCTTTTGATGATAAATCATAAAAATATATATAATAGAGATATTAAAGTAGTTGTTTACTTTAGTTGTATTTTATTTTGCATTATTTTATATCTAATTACCAACTTTTATTGGAAGAAAATTATTGAAATGAAACTAAAATGATACATAATATAAGGAGAATATGAGATATGAAACAAAATTTAAAAGTTATATACTTATAAATGTATTACAATAGTATGGTATATGTAATAAATTCGATATTAAAATCATAAAAAAGATGCTTCATTTTAGGCTTGTTTTGATTTTGTTTTATTCTCTTTCACAATCTTCTAAAGTTTAATAGAGACATCATTCTTCAAGTTTTTCTAAATCATTCAACTCTTTTATATATCTATTTTTTCCTTGTGCAGAAGTTCATCATTTCCACTAGAAAAGTTTTGACCTCTTATATGATACTCAAAGGATTATGTTTGGGTTTTAAGATCACCAAAACATAATTTGATCTATCCTTTTGACGGATTCAATTTCTTCTTAAAAAAATAATCAGCATTCAAGGTGTAGAAAAAAGAAATTGTTTGACTGAAGGGCTGCCAAAGCCAAATAGGGCTAAAACAAGATGAGCTCATTCAACCAAAAGCATTGACGATATATAGGTCATATAACTGTAATACGTGGCCCATACTCCATAGTTTCCCAATACATTTTATTTATTTGTAGTTTTGAATATCCTTTTGAATTCTTAAGAATGTGTTTGACTCTGCTTGCTTTATTATATTCTTTTGGTTGCTTCATTAGGAGAAATATGACAATTTTATTGACATCAACGGTTTATTGCCACACTAACTTGACCGTCCAAAATAATTCATTTGACCATAAAGCTTTTTTTGCATAAGCAATTAGATCACTCTCAACTGCCCACGAGCTTTTTCCCTTTCTTTAAAATTTTAATAGGAGAAAAACACTTCTATATTATTTTGAACAAAAACATAATTAGGATATTATCCTTTCATATTGGGTATAAGTTTTTTAAACAAATTAAAATTTTAAAGATATTGAATTCTAATTACAAAAAATAAAGTAAATAAAAATTATTAAGGTGAAAATTCATTACTAAAAACTAAAAAATTCTAGCTTTTTGTATCATTTTCTATTTTAATTTATTTTATCTGTGTGCACCTAAACAATTTTAAATTGGGTTGTGCTAAGTAAGTATTTCTCCAAAAACCAATCCTCTATGGTTACTGGTAGTACTTGGTTATTATGCACCATTTCTATTTTAATTTTCAACCTAAGATAAAAGTAGTTATCACTCACTATCTTGCTCCACCGTAAGATAACTATATGTACCAGCTGTTTTTCTTTTTGGAGACAAAATCACAAAACTATCTATTATTGTTACGTCAAATTATGCAATCACCATACATAATAATACACGCACCATTTCAATTTCTTTTTCGGTTTCAGAATTTTATTAATACGTCTATAAATATATTAATACATTATTTTCTTACATTTAAGTCAAATGAGTGAGTTTTTCTACTAAATATATAAAAACAACAATTTGTTAAAATTAAAATTTTTTTTTTAATTTCATAATACTTGTTTCGACTCAATTATTTTGGTGAATACTAATACAATATTGATCTGAAGTAGAACTTTGATAATCATAGTTGATAAGTGTTGACAGAGTACAACAGTATAATTCTCGATGAACTGTACCAGCTACAATAACACTGACACTTAAGTTGGTGAGAATTGAAAAGAGATAGAGATATTTAGATGCGAATGAATTATGTACTTTGTACTTGAAGTTAAAGTTTTTATAAGGGGACCTATTTGATGAGATATACATAAAGTCAATTAGGTCGCCACGTGATCCTTGATGTGATTCACGTGTAGCTGTGCGATGTTGATCAAATGGCGAGGAAATGATCACGAAGGCATGATTAATTGTGGTGGGGATACTTGGTGATATCCTACGTCGTATAATCTATGAGGTCATGGACTAAGCCTATTCTGTGTTCAAATCTAATTCCAAACAATTATTTTACAAAAACATAACAATTTTTTATTAAAAAAACATAACATTCGTCTCTATATAAATGATTTAGGACTAGTTCTGCTGCCATCCTACGTTGTTTAATTATGAATTTAGGAATTACAATTGTTTTGTATGTTGAGCTTACATGAACCATGATTGCTATTGGAATAGTCTATTGGTAGCATTGTCTATGGATTGAATTCGATTCTTAATTGATACATCTGTCTTTTAGAAATCATGACATTGTTCTTTGGTCTATTATAAATAGGTGGTTTAATTGCATTGAGATGGTTAAAAGGATGAGATTTAGTATATTTCATGTTTTTAGACAAGATAATCAATGCGTTGACACAGTTGCTAATTTAGGGTTTCACCTTGCTAACACCCTTGGTTGGATACTTTTCTTCATGATATTTCAAATATTTTTTATAGAAACAAGATTGGTCTTCTTGAATATAAATTTTATTGAGTTTTTTTTTTCCTTTACAGTGGTTTCATCTATCTGAATTTTTCTAATAAAGTTTTTAATGAAGCAGCCACAATTGTTTATATTGCTTATGGTTATTTTTATTTTTATTGCTAAAACTTATGATTATGTTCTTGGATTTTGGTATAGTCCAAACATTTTGTATTTTATTCTTATTAATATTTTATTGTACTACAAATGATATATGATGGACTTGAAATATCAATATAATTAAAATGTGATGTTAATCATGTGATGCCTCTACACTCTATTTTTGCTTTAAAAAAAGTTTATAGTGAAGATAATATAAAATAAATAGTTTTTTTTTATGATATCATACAATCATGTACCACCCATCTTATAAAAATCATGCAGCACTAAATTATTTATAGTATAATAATCTTTAAAACCACTATTATATTTCTAGAAAGTTTAATAATTGTTTTAAAAAAGTATAATAATTAAAATAATATGAATTAGAATTTAAAAACCATTATACATGACATAACAAGTATTTTATCACATTATTCGACTTTTACAAGTCTATTTGAAATTGATGGTACACCATAAAAAAATAATTAAAGATGCGTTTGATTTGCTAAAAAATAAAGACATGTCATAACAACTTTTGTTTATTAAAAAAATAAGGACATGTCATAACAACTTTTGTTTATTATATTTGATGTAAAAATTAGTTGCGGGAATTAACAAATTGAAGAACAAAAAACTAGATAAAAGTAATTTTTTGTCTCTCCCTAAACCATATAACAACTTTTTATTCTCTTAATAGACCATTTAAAATATTAAAATACCCTCCTATTTTCTACGAAAAAAAATATTTTCTATCTTTTATATTTTCCCTCTCCCTTGCTCTCTCATCTTTCTCTTATCCTTCTCACTCACTCAGTTTTTCTATTTGATCTCTTGTTTCTCTCTATTGCATCTCTCTCTTCTCTCCCTCTCTCTTTATCTATTTCTACCATTTTTTTTAATCTATTTATCTATCTTCAATCTATCTATTCCATCTCTCTCTCCTCATTAATATTTATAGTCATAAATATTTAGACATATCATAAAGAATATTATAGTAAAATTTATATTATTTTGTTTAAGATGTCTATTGTTCATCAACTATGTTACAATATAAAAATTTGTCTTGTAATGTTCTATCATGTACTATTCTGGCATGTTCAATACTTAATCTTTTGGAGATCAAGCAAATCCTAAAAGATGAATGTCTGTTTTATACTAATCTACTATCAATTTAAGAAAATTAATTGTCATAATTAATTTTTCCTTGGATCATTAGTAGGGGACACGAAAATAATTGTCATATTTTAGATTTTAAACAATAGTTACGTGACCGCCATCTTATACAACTAACTATCATATAATTGACTATAAAAAATTCCTCTAATTAAAAACAAATATATTTTATTTCAAAAAAAATAATTTTATTTCAAAAAGTATTTTAATTCAAAAAGTATTCTATTGTATGTAACCACTAGAAACATTAACGATATTTCTTTGTTCAAAGGAACAAGTATTTTATTTGTAAAAATAAAAACTCCATTTGTTTTCTTAAATAAGAATTAAATAATATTGCAACATGAAAAATATTAAATCATATTTAATTTGATTAAAAATTGCATAAGTTATTTATTCCTAAAAAAATTTCAAAATTTTATTTTTAGTTCTTATACAAAAATTTACA
>JBBPBQ010020321.1:3515993-3535217 GCA_037974755.1 Cicer yamashitae | reverse complement strand
ATATATATATATCCAAATTCACACGATACATATTTTTTTATACATAAAAAAATTATAAGACAAATATTTGTCACAGATAAATATTAAAAAATGATGAAACAAATATTTCTCATTGGTATATACAAGAACACGAAATATATATTTGTCATTAATAAATGAAAAAAATATTAAATAAATATTTTATCAATAATACATAAAATGATATTTCTTTTAAATCTAAACGAGATATATATAAAATTTCAAGGACGCATTATTCATGTGATAGTACGAGTTACTTGCAAGTTTGAACTGAAAAAATATATTTATTAAACTCTTAAAATAAGAATTATAATTAGAATCATGTAGTACATTATTTAGGAATCATGTGAGTACAATTGAGAAGTAAAAAACTCTTAAGTAATATTCTGTAATTAGAACTCTATATATTATTATTATATCGAAAAGGCTAATCATTAAATGACACATTACATAGTACCAAATTTAAGATCAATAATTGTCGTAAAAAATAAATTAAGATCAAGATCAATAATAGTAGACTAGTAGTAATATAATCCTAGCTAGCATAGCAACAATAAATCCGCAACAACCGTATAACAAACTTCTCCTATCTCCATCACACAATTGGAATCAGTTGTGATATAGTAATCATATAACAAGAAAAAAAAATGGTTACTCACATCTACCATTCATTCATTATCTTTTTTACAGTTTTATCCCCATCGATACGATACGATCCATATCACTAATCTCATACGTAGAAATAGAAACAAACAATTCGCAATAAATATTAACGACAAATTTGGTGCATTTCTTTACTGTACTTTAACATAAAAATATATTTTCCTTTTATAA
Source organism: Cicer yamashitae (assembly GCA_037974755.1). Taxonomy (NCBI): domain Eukaryota; kingdom Viridiplantae; phylum Streptophyta; class Magnoliopsida; order Fabales; family Fabaceae; genus Cicer; species Cicer yamashitae. The sequence goes on along the minus strand of JBBPBQ010020321.1, from coordinate 3,534,365 downwards.
CAAATTTTAAGAAAAAGATGGATTATTGAATAGTAAAAGATAGTAAAATAATTAATTATTAGATATTAAATAAAATAAGTATAATTAAAAAAAGGAGCAATATTGTTGCGCTTTCCGCGCACCCCGCCAATAGCAATCGTAATCGCAATCTAGTTGTCCACCGTTTTAAGATTCAGCAAAAGCAGGAAAAAAAGGATTCATAATCCACATTCCAAACGACGCCGTATCCACAATCCTCTTCTTTTTTCCTTCTTCTATAAGAACAACTTGGAATTTTTATTCAAACCAAATACTTATAATACACATATTCTGAATCTCACAATCCTCTTATTCCTCACACGAACGCACTTTACTACTTTATAATATACATTCAATTCAATTTCATTGTCAAAAGAATGGGGATGATAGTTGAAGTTGAAAACGTTGATGAAGACGACGTTTTGATTCCACCGCCGAATTTCTCCATGGTGGAAGATTCCATTTACCGATCTAGTCTTCCTAAACCTTCCAATTTTTCATTCCTCCAAACCCTAAACCTTCGTTCCGTCATGTTAGTTATACTTTTTCCCTTTTTATTTTTAATGCAAGATTCGCTGATTCTTTAAAAACCCTATGCTTTTTTAGTTTATTCTGAATAAAAAGACTTGTGTAATGTATTTAGTATTTGTTATTGATGTTGATGTTTTATATGGTTATGGTGAAACTTAATTATTTTTTGAATTGATGCAGATACTTGTGCCCTGAACCCTATCCTGAAGAGAATTTGGAGTTTCTGAAGTCACAGAATATTCGCCTCTTTCAATTTGGAATTGAGGGGAAAACGGTAATTTTTATGCTGGAATGTGTTTTAAGCATGTTCTTTGATACGTGCTGTATTGATTCGGATTTTGGTAGTTGTTAAAAGCAGTGATTGTTTGAAATATGAAATAGTTTTTCTCTTCATTCTGAATTTTAAAAAGAAATTTTTATTGAAAGGTATATTACTTCAAAGTTTTATTTTTGTTTTTTGCGAATGATTTTTTGTGGTTGCATGTTTACATTTTAGTTTTATATTATGTTTGGTAGTCTATTTGGGGATAGGGAAATTTGGGTTTTATCATAAATATGGATTGATCATTGATGTTACTTTGTGTGGATGATCATGAAATTTGACAGATGTGGATTGTTGACTCAATTTTGGTTGTCTGACTTTTTTTGATTGGAGAGTTAATGAGTTTTTTTGTATTATTTGCAGGAAGTTTCCTTACCTGTCCTCAAGGATTCTATCATGGAGGCTTTGAAAGTTTTAATTGGTACTGAATTTGAAACTATCCCATTCAACTTTGAGATACAGATTTTTGTTGTATAACTTTGTTATTGGTTTTGTGCATCTCTTGTTTATTAGATATCTAATCAATTCCTTTATTTTGTTATGTTTCAGATGTGAGAAATCACCCTGTTTTGATTCATTGCAAACGAGGAAAGGTTTACATAGATTGACTTGTAAATTTATCTTCTGATTGGTTTTTTATTCATTCTAAATTGTTTTATTCTAATGATGGTTTTTCTTCTCTAATGCAGCATAGAACTGGTTGTCTTGTTGGTTGCTTTAGAAAGGTGCAGAATTGGTGTTTGTCTTCCGTGTTTGAGGAGTATCAGCGATTTGCTGGTGTTAAATCCAGGACAACGGATTTAACATTTATAGAGATGTTTGACATTATAAGTCTTAGGCAGTGCCTCTACAGCATCATCTACCAGTACCAAGGTGCTTCAAGGAAGCGCAGATTGCTGTATCAAGATGAGAATTTACAGAAACCCCGTCTGACATCGTTTTAGCTGCACCGAGATTCAACTCCATTATTTGATTTAGTAGAATTCATACTTCAAACTAGTTTCTTAGATTCATGGATTATTATATCCTGAGGATTTTCAAAGATCTTTGGCACACATATTATTTGTCTTGTCTTTGGTTTCCAAATTTAATTGTTTTAGACACCACACAAATACAGTGGTGCAAACAATGCTTTTTTTTCTTTTGTTGAGCGGCTATATGACCTATGAGATTAATTGTAGGCTTCTAAGCCATATTTCTTAAAGCAAATTAATAGCTTTTTTTTTCTTACCCATAATAATATAGCCTTTCTTTGTCTATAAGAAGTTTTGTTCTGTTGTTACAAAAAGATTGCATCCATCTGATTTTTCTTCATAATCCTTTATACAAAAAGGAAAATGAAAGAAGGGTGTGCATTGGTAACTCTGCAAGATGGAAGATGAAACGTACTATTATTTAGAGGTGGCAATCTAAATAAAAGTCAGAAAGTTAAGAGGAAAAAAGGTAATAATGCTTTAACCAAAGTGATACCAAGACCTTGCGAAAGAAGACTCAATTTGTATTTATCTTTTAATAAAGAATGGAAGGAACATAGAAACTAAATGCATATTTGGATGGGGTGACTTTGGTAAGCCCGTAAGAATCCCGGTGAGCCTGCCACCGTAATTTTGATAAAAGCTATATTTGGGAACTTCGAGAAAATCAATGTTACCTTGATTTTGTCACACTCGTCATAATTCCAAATATATACTTAGATATCCTGAGCTGAAGATAGCAAACCAAAACCAACTTTCTGGAGAATCAAATCTAGAGTTGGGGGCACGTGCTCCACCACAGTACAAGTATAAGATCAACATCAAAAATGCCCCACAGCTTGTGCCTAAAGAAACCGTTGGAAAACACTTCATTATATAACCAATATTGATGGATAATAAAGTAAAAACAGTATTGCTACGTGTTTTCGTTATCTATTTGTTTGTTAGATTAAGCATTTTTTTATATCTAAATTCACTAATATAACTAACTATTGATCAATAGCTGAAACATACTCCATTCATTAGAAAAACCAAACTTAGCAGGAATTGTTTTAAAATTATTATTACTAATGGTCATTTTGCATTTTGTCTTTCGAATTTAAAATATCAAATTTTTACTAACATTTCGTGGACAACTTAGCAGGAATTAAAGATAAGATTTAATATTTAAATGTAAGTCATGTAAAAGTCTAATTACTTTGGTGGTTTGTGTTACGTATTTAGAACTTCAAGATTGTGAATAGATTTCTATAATATTTGTATAAATTTTTTTGTAGCAGTTGACAGTGAAAGAACTTTAAAATCTCTAAGAAATTTTAAGATAATTATTTATTGTCCATTGCGTAATTATTTCTATGAAGTAATGGGGCTTAGCCCTAACAAAAAAGAGTAAAAATCTCAAGAAAATGAAATAGAAAAAGCATTCCAATATGTATTTTTAGTAATAATAAAAATAATTTTTTGATGTTTTTAAAAATATATTAGTCACTTCAAAAATTTATTACTTTTTTATCAAAAAATAAAGTTAACAAAAATTTATAAATTAAATATATATATATATATTCACAAAATAAATAGAGCTCAAGTTCAGGAAGTGTATGGCAGATTCCACACAATGTGATTTACACTGTTATTAATATGATCTTGGGCCTACAAAAATACACTCCTGCTCAAGACATACATTGATTCCTTCCAATCAAATGTATAGCAGTCCAACAAACATTATTAAAACAACATGATTCATATGCCTCCAAATGATGTCAATGAGCACCCCAAATAACAAACACCAACCCACGCCACAACTAAAATTAGTGTTCGTGAGATTAAGAAACAACCAGTCATGCCAATCTTGAGTCGAAAAGGTGTACAGTATTTGAATATCCGAAAATACGACATACTCCATCTAACTTTGCAGTCATTAGTTATAAAAGAAGCGTGATAAGCTTTCAATAATAAGGCTCGAATTCTTTTTGACTCATTCCATCATAAATTACATGTTGAAAAGATTAAAATATAATCTGATAATAACAATTAACGTTTAATTTTGATTTACTACAGATTTATTTTTAGCTCTGATCTATTAGAAAGTTTGTTATGTCTTATTATCGGTCTATTTAAAGATTTATTTCATATTAATTTCTTCGATAAGTAATTTAATCTATCTTTAAAGAGCTATGTAGTGCATGTTAAGGGTATCTTTGGGGTGATTTCGAATTTTTAGTTTTAGGTTTTGAAAGTCAATTTTTATTTTATTTTAAAACAGATTTTATAAAAATCAATAAAACAATTTTGAAAGTCATATATGGAGCTGTAAATGTCTAATTGGAGTCAAACCAAGTGCAAATGAAAGCTAAGATTTATAGCTACAACTTTTATGAAGACACCGAAACCAAATTCGGACTCAAAAGAGGAGAAAATGAAGTAAATGTCATACAATAGATGTTGTGCCCCTGAAGCGCAAATCCCGCGCCTGGGGCGCATTTCTGCATTCCTGAATCTGTCCATGCGCGCTTGGGGTGCGTGGTGCGCTGTAGAATGCATAAAAATGCGTTTTTCTCACTTTTTATGGATTTTTTTTGCCATTGAGAAGTTTGGAGACTTGTGTCCTAGAAGAGAAACTCAGAGACGACTGATTCTAACACCATTGAAGGAGTTTTATCAAGAATCATTCATGAATCTTTCTTGTAATTCTTCTTTAATCTCTATCTTTTGTATCTCTTTCATGAGTAACTAAACCCTATTTGTTAGGGATGAGTCAAACAAGATTAAACCCTTATTTGTCTGATTTGATTTTTAGTTATATGAATGAATTTATTAATTATTTTTTTTTCATATATGTGCTTAATATTTTTTATTGCTTGATCAACTTTAAATTGTTTTACAATTCGTATTTTGAAACGACAATGGACTTTACGAATGCCTGAGATGAGAAATTCATGATATTGTAGTCTAGGGATAGATGCATGTCATGAAACCAATTGAATTATTTGCAGAGACAATAGTTTAATAAGAGAATTCTTGTAATGTAAAGCTTAATTCTAATCTTAAATCCACTAAGGAATTAGGAGTTATTTTGTAATTAAAGGTTTTGTCACTAAGACATTAGGACAAGAATAATAAAGAGAATTCGGTAATAGTTATATAAAGGAATTTAGTAACTGTGATCAAATTAGAAACCAATGTTGGATTCGAAGTGAAACTCATCCCTAACATTTTTCTTATTATAAAAGTTCAATTATATTACTCTTGTTAGTTTCAAATATTATATCAATCAATTTAGAAACTTTTTGTTCAATTTTAGTAACTAAACACAATTCGACACTCGGTACTACTGTTTTAATTATTACTTGCAACGATTCAGTACACTTGCTGAAACGCGATCAAGTTTTTGGCGCCGTTGCTGGGGATTGTCATATCACTATTGAGTTATAATTTATTTACTTAATTGGAATTTTTTGCTCTGCAATAAAATTTTTGTTTTTCTTTTATTTTTAATTTTGAAAAAAAATGTTTTTCCTTTTATTTTCTATTTTTATTTGTTGAGCTTGCTAATGCCGTGTGCTAGTGGTTTGTCTCTTCTTTGTTTGAGATAACTATTTGCGGTATAGCATGGAAGATTGTAATGATGATATTCTACTACAATTATTGGAAGAGTGTGATATTATATCTGCTGAGTTACGCATAATTGAGGGACAAATCTTGAGAGATACATTTTTAAAATATCACCCTAAGATGCGGCCTCTTAAGTGTGATTTTTGCGGAGAAGGACATAATGGAACTTGTTTTGATTACTATGTCCCACCAATAGAATATGAAGATCTATTGGTCATAGAAGCAGAGGACGAAAAGTGTTACATGAAAAAGATCAATTGGGAACAAATTCTACCTCCTAAAATTCTATCCAAAGAATCAGATTACAAGAACTTTCCCATCAATGATGTTTTGGTTGAATTCATGAAGAATAACATGGTTTCAATTGAAAGATTTGAAAGTCAATGTGAGAGGTTATTTGACCAAGTGGTTGAGTTTGAGAAGATGGAGAAAAAGTTGAAGATTGAAGATGACTTCATTGTTGTGGTAGAAGAAGATAAGCAAGAGGAAAACACGAACAAGGAAAAGAAAAAAGAGGAGATTGATGAAGTTCGAGATTCAACTTATGCCTTGTTCATCGATGTCCAATTGAAAAGAACATGGAAGCAACATCATTTATTTCTCAAGTTCATGGAATTTCTACCAAACAAAAAGAAGAAGAAGAAGGATGACGTGTTTCTTTCTGTCATATATGTCACATTGACAATGGTTGAGGCGTCAAACTAATGACTTTAAAGAAGCGCTTCGTGAGAGGCAACTCATAGGTAGACGTAACTTTTATTTTTGCAATCTTATTTTTGTTATTTGAATTTTTTTTTTAATTGTGTGTTAACATGCACTATGATGAAGAATTTTTAACAATTTGAAATTTAAAAGTTGGTCTTAAGCTTTTTGTTTGGGATTTTGAAATTTAAATTATATTTCTTGGCTTATGTCATTGCTAATATTCGACGAGTTTCACTAATGCATACATTGTTGATTACTTTGTGGTTGTGGAAGTCTAACTTGCCAAAAAAAATTATAAAAAAAAATAAAAATAAATCTTGTTGTGACATGTTTGGCATTTACAATATAAAATTATTACTCTCAATGTCTCATAATAATTGATCCATTTACACTATATAAAAGTTTTGAATAGGTTGGACCCATCTACCTATTTTAACTACATCATAAGTTGAATTGTCATCACTAGCATTATTCCAAACTAAGTGGTCTGCATTACTGTGATCCTAAACTTTGCAACCAATTTAAGGATATCATTGATATCCAAATCATTACATGAGTCTAAGAATGTGTTTGGATTGACTAATTAGTAATTCAAATTGTTCAATTGTATTCCCTTCATTTATAATATTTTTTTTGTTTGGATAGAGAAGTTGGTATAATAAATTGGCTAATTTTATAAATTTTAAAAGTTTTGTAGTTAAAATGGAAAATAAACAAGTTTGGGCCAAAAAGGAAACTTTATATAAATTGAGTGATTTATTTATGGACCAATTTTCAATATTTGAAAATTAATAGGAACTAATGTGTAAACTTTGAATGATGTATGGACAAATTTGTATATTTTGAAAAAATTATAAAAACCATTTTAAGATTTATATATTATTAGGTAAAGAGTGAATTACAAATTCTTAATTTGTATGTAGTATTTAAATTTTTCTAAATTTACTTTTAACAAACCATCTCATCTATCTATTTAAAAAAATTCCAAATTTATTATCTAAATAAGATATTTCTTCTGTCTCATAACGAATATCACTTAAACGATAAACAATTGTTTTAAAATTAATGTCATTTCAACTTTCAATGTAATATTATTTACTTTTTACCTTTTAACTAATATTTTCCATGTCTCAAAATGAACGTAGCTTTAACAATAAAATTGTATCAAAATAAATATCATTTTTAGTTTACAATATAAGATTAAGTTTTGTCTTCGAATTTTACCTTCTAATTAATAATATGTATAATATTCTCGAGATATTATATTTTACGTTATATTTATGAGAGTAGAAATCACATCAAAATTGTTAATAAAAATAATTTCTATTACTCTTTACTTATAGTTGTTTCTTAACATGTATGAAACTAACAAAAACGACACACAATGTGAGATGAAGAGAGTACCATGTGCATTATTTTGAAGCACTATACTTTACTTTGCATTTATTATAGGAAGAAATACAAGAGCTAACAAATATAATTTGGGAAAATTATTATTATATTTATTTTATCTATAGTAATTTCTCAAAATGTATAAAATAAGCAAAATTGAGATTTATTGTGAGACAAAAAACGGTAATATATATTGAAGAATTTAAATTACCTTAAAAAACTGTATTCACTCTTAAAACTATCTCATCAATACTCTAAAGGTTTCTCATGTTTTCTTGATTAAAATTATTTTCGCAAATATGAATTGAGTTAAAAATTAATAAAATAAAATAAAATAAGAACAAAAAATTAATCATGTGGCCTTATAAAATATAATTTAAAATAGGATTCAATAAGATTTTAGTTTCTATAAAACTTGAAATTTTTATTTTTAGTCCATATAAAAAAATACAACTTTATAATTTTACAAAATGATCATATAAGTAATTTTAGTGTATGTTGTATAGTCAATATATATTTTTGAATGATTTTTGAATGATATATTTGCGAAGATATAAAAAGTTTCTCCAAAAATTTGAACTCAAAATTCAATTTTTTAAATTTATATTTTCGTTATTTTTATATTGACTTTTTTAAGTTTAAAAAATTAATGTTCAATTTATTCTAAATTAAAAATTCTAAATTTTTATTAATAAATTTTTATAATATTTATAAATTTACTTGTAAAAATAATTTAAATAATTAAATATATTTCATTATAACAGTAACTAATTTCGTTTGTAAAATAATTTTTCGGGAACCTTCACCTTCCACATAGATGTCCAATTCCCAAGGACATGTAACGATATATTCACGCTTATAATGCACATTCACATAGATAATTTTGGCAGGTTTGATTAAGGTATTCTTGCACAACTTATTCACACTTATAATGCATATTTTTCAAATTGTAACCGTTTTCATAGCCAAATTGTAAGTGATTTATTTATTAGAGAAAAATAATTTGTTTGTAGCAGGGATTGAGTTATCAATCTCCTACATAATATTTCTTCAATGTACTAACTCATAATACTAAGCTATTCATCACAACTTTAAATTTAAATCTTAATAGATGTAAATATATGTAAATTATATTCAATGGTCTTTCCATTTTGTTTTGGAACATCATCTTTTCACTTTAAATATTTTTTTAAAATAAAAATCTTAATTTTTTTTATATAATATGAGAAAAATGGACATGAACCGATAAATAGTGTTACATTATTTAAAGGATTTTTATTGACTGTGAGCTTAATTTGTGTTCATATAAAATAAAATTAGTGATTCAATTTAATTATAATTTATTATTTTTATAAGTAGTTACTTAGAATCAGGGGGCGATGTCCTTATCTCTTATCCGCGTCCCTGTCTCTATTTATTTGGTTATGACTACCAATCCCAAACGCACAATTCATTATTTTTATTCGTTAGGGTTTTCTCCACCCCTTTTTAGGGTTAGGGTTACTTTCCCCCTTTCCAGACCCAAATCAAATTCCCAACCATACCAACCCGCTCCAAATTCCTCTCTTATTTCGTTCCAATCATCAATCAATCACACAACAAAACAAATCGCACTTCGAAACGATGACAGGAAAAGCGAAGCCAAAGAAGCATACGGCGAAGGAGATCCAGGCAAAGGTCGACGCAGCCACGACAAATCGCGGCGGCGGAAAAGCCGGTTTGCTTGATCGAACGGGTCTTGAAAAAGGAGGACACGCGAAGTGGGAGTGCCCTCACTGCAAAACGACAGCACCTGATGTGAAATCGATGCAGATTCATCACGATGCTCGTCATCCAAAGATCCCTTTTGAGGAAGAAAAGCTTGTTAATCGTCACGCTTCTCTTGTTCCTGAATCTTCCAAGCCTCGTCCTGGTGTTCGTGGTAGCCTCAAAAAGTGATATTGATCATAATCATCATCGCTCCTTCATTCACGGCTTTTACTATAAGTTCTATTTTGTATTTTTTTTCTTATCAAGTGCTCTTTTTAAAGGGTTATTGAATAATTGGGTCATGGGTATGTTTAGTTACTTTTATCTTTTTTTTTTTTAATATGAAAATGATGCATTTTAGGTGTGACTTTTGATGATGCTGTGTATGAAGTGTTGCGTGGAAGGGTTTTTGATGGGAATGGGATTGAGTTGTGCTGTTATTAATTTGGCCCTTCTTAAGCCTGGAATGTACTATATTGTCCCCTTGATGGCAGTTATAATATGATCTTGCTACGTTACTACTTACTACTAATATATTGTTCTGTGTTCTGATAATAAGCTTGTTTGAATTGCTAGTTAAAGATTATATTATTTTGCGGTCATCATTACGTTTTTGTGATGATTCTGTGGAAATGAGGTTTGGTGAAATTTCTATGATGCCTTCATTCATTTCAGTTAAGGGTTGGTTTTATGCTCAATGTGTGATGCAACATTTGTCCTGCAGTTGGTTTAGAGTGTAACAGCAAATAGTGGTTTGTCGAAAATCCGTTACACAAGAGCTTATCGTGGAACTATAGCAATTTGATCAAATTCTGCTATAGCTTTATAACCGGTATTTAAGAACCCTGAACTAAGTTACTAGGCAGTAATACACTCTAGAAACAATGGATTTCCTTAATCTATTGAGAGCTAATACCTATCTAGTTAGTTTGTACAAGATGTGTATAAATAAGAGGAGTAATTAGTGAGAGTTTTCTGTCATTTTGATTGAGTTGGGTCTTTTTTTTTGCATAAAGAGGCTGTGACCCTCGAAGATATACAACAATTGGTATTGAGAGAGCTTTTCCTATAAAGATTGAATGGCTGACGATCTTTATTCAATGCTTTTGATATATTGAATGTGGTGGATGTGTGATATTTTGACCGTAGGCAATCAACTCAGGTTCATATTATCAATTTTGAATAAAGAGATGTTTGGGTAGACATTGGTATTAGGCACCCAAAATTGTTTATGTGAAATTGGTTTTATGATCAAATAGAGTATTATTTCTAGAAGTTCTTTACTATATTTATATTGTTATAAATTATTAATTTATAAGTTACATGAAAATCTAGAAGAAAAAGTTGATTGTGCAGTAGGATGTGATTTGTGCAGCAGATTAACATTTTGCTGGAAAAGGGAGTTGTGTCGTTAGATACAATAAATTGGTGTGAGACCGCAATGACGTCTCCATCGTATGGGTCTCCATCATATGGTTTCTTGAATGCTTGAAACTAAAAACAAAAAAACAAGAATTATGATGTACATTTTGAATGCTGAACATTGATTGTCAGTTATAAAAAGATCTATCAATTTTTATTTCTTATCCTCCTATATATGGTAACCACATTTCTAATTATATACTGGTCCTTGATCACTTATGGATGCATCACCCAAAGTGGAGCTGATGTCATGAGAATAATGACAAGGAACTCAATGTCAGAAACATGCAGAATACATTGTTGTTGCTGCCATGAGGATAACAAATGAAGCATGTGGAATTGCGTTGAGACATATAAGGAAACAACCATGAGGTTGCTCAGAACTTTATTTGAGGTTGTAAGTTTTTCATTCTGAGTGATGCATTTAGATGTTGATCATGCAATGAAATAAATTAGTTTTTATACATAAGATCAACTCACAAAATGATCTGCCAGTGCAAATTTTTTCTTTTTTTGGGTATTACAAAGTTGAAGACTTTTTTATTTATAATTAATCCATTAAAGACTCTGCACATAAAACAAAGTGACGTGTCCGTTCAAGTTCGAACATCCATTAATGACTCTTGTACGGTGCAAGCTAAAAAGTGCATTCGCCGGGGTTTCAATCCCGTACCCTCAATTGAAGGGATGCACGATTAGTTATTATTAAAATTTGGGTTTGATCCAACTCGATTATTATAAAACTAATTTGTTACTCAATTATTATAAAACTTTGTTACACGAGTGTCTCTTACTTTTGAAGTCACTTTCAAGTTATATTGCATTTATTATGGAACTCTTAATACATTTTCTCACACTTAAAATTGAATATTGGTAGTCCGACACAATTGGACTGATTGTGGGTGGTCCAATAGATCTTGGATAAGTTAAAATATCATTTAAAATTTTGAGTTTGATTTAACTCAACCTTTATAAAATAAATTCCATCCACTTATAAAATTTCTTTCATGTCATATTTAATCTAATGTGAGACTTTTAACGACCATGACATAAAATAAATGTCCATGTGAGTTACAAAATGAGAATAGGGCTGTCGGTGTGTATAAAATTAAGATCGGTAAAAATTGTAGTGCATATTGTCTGTATAGGAAAAACAACTGTTTAAAATTTTTAAATGTTGAAAAAATCAATCATAAACACGAATGTCAAACTTGTGAGTTAACTCGTAGAATCGATCATCACGTTTCATGAGAAAAGGAAAAATATTCCACGAAATCCAATGATATATATTTTTGTAAAAAATCTTAGCTAAGTGAAGTCGATAATGACCAAAATCTTAATTCATTGAGACTATTTCATTTATCAAATGAATTATATTAGCAAAGAACCAATATGGATTACACTTAGCCATATGAAATTCAAAATGACCAATATCTTAATCTATTGAGAATAATCCACCAATAACTAGTTACAAATATGGGTATGAAAACAAAGAATAGCGTACTTTGTTTGATTGTTTCAATAAATACACTAGAAATTTGAAATAACAACAATGTTAGGACAAAAGAAATTCACCTACCAATACCAAGAAGTAGATACAATATGTCTGTATGGAATTTGTATAAAGACACTAACCATATGTCTATATTGTTTCAATGAATATTTAGAAAAATTGATACAATATCAGGACAAATGAGCTTAAAAAAACTATAAAAAAAATCCAATAGAACCTGTTGTTGCTAATAGTTGTAAAAACAAGATTATGAAGGGAAATTTTGCATGATACTTTGATAAATAGATGGTGATGCAGATGCTGATGGTTGAGTGAGTGTGGGACTTGCATGATCAAGAGACGGCGCGCATGTGTTATATAAAGATTCATCTTTCACTTCCTGTTTAGGCCTTAGGAACCCTGGATCAATGTCCTTCCCCTGCTGCCCTGAAAGGAAAGACTGGACAGAAGAACTCATTGGTTTTACATGGTTAAAATTAATCCCTGCTAGAGAATAGTTTCCAGATGAGGGAAGATTCAATGGTAGCGGCATTGGAAAATCAGGGAACGTCATCGGTCCAGCTTGACGCGCAGCACCGCGGTCAGGATTCGTTCCATAGGAGCAATAAGGTATGGTATTATTCAAGGATGAATATTTCATTTGGGATATGAAGGAAGGTCCAAACTTCATATCATTACTGAAACTTCCAATCAAACTAGACCGTAGAAACTCATTGCTAAAGTCAGGTTTTCGGTTGAAATTAGTCGCAAGCGATTCATGAGTTTCAGACTTCGGGATACCGGCCATTTGTACGTTAGCACCACTGGGTGGTAAGCCACCATCACTTGAGTTTATCTGATTGTTGTTGTTGTTGTTATTACTATTATTATTATTATTTCTAGCCGTCGGAACTGCATGGTTATGTTTTCCCTCATAAGTAGTTATAACATATTTTAGATTGTGTGAAGCCCTTTCCACATGTTTCCTTACAGAACATCCAGCACTTGTGCATTTGTAGTAGCTCCTAGAAGAGAGATGAGAAAAATGTTACATGCATACTAGCTTATAAGCTCAAGTAAAAAATGAATGAATGCTATATATCATAATATCTTGATACAATTGCAGATTAAACAACCAGTTTGGTCTCTATATGTGTGCAATGATGTCACTGTAGTCCTTGAATGAAATGAAATTACAAAAACATCAAGTGTGTCTTCTATTAATTTTGTGTACCAAACTGACTAACGGAAGACATATTTGTCGAGGACTAAATAGACAAACAAAATAGACAACCAATGATATTTTTGTAATTTTGTAACAGTGAAAGTGTCTCACACATTTAAGGTCCAAAATGGTTGTTTAGGGACAATTGCAAGCATTGCCTTAATGTGAAAATTCTTAATGCAAATGAAAAATAAACACTTGAAATACAATGATGAATATACTTCCTGCTAAACACTGCAAGTGCATAAAGAAAAGCAGTATCACACTACCTTGGGTTTGGATTCCCTTTGACAACCTTCTGTCCATACTTTCGCCAGCGATAACCGTCATCAAGTATGTCCACTTCACTCTCGATTTGGACAACCACTCGCGGCTCGCGAACAGCCCTAGAAGGCACCGCTGTTTCAACCAGATAGCTCTCCTTCTTCCTGGAATAGAAAATTAAAAGCAACAACATATATAGGTTGTCTTTCTATTTGTATTGCCAATACCAACATGAAGACACTATCATTTAGAGTAGAGTACCTTCTTTTTGATTCTGATTCAGCATCCTCTTCAAGTGCTAAGACTGCTTGACTAGCTCCATCTTTATCACCATCATGATTACCATGTGTGGAAGAAAGCTCCAGAGTATCGTCCGTTTCAAACATATATATAGATCTAGCTTTCTTCATCGACATAGGATCTGAAACCTCGGTCACAACAGAAGTTGAGGATGTCCTTTCTTGACCATCAGGCTTCCAATCCAAATAATTGTGTTTTGTATCTTTTACTCGCGGCTGAGTATTTCCCCAAACGGAATCAGCATCGACTCTGTTACATGTTTCATTGGCTTCAGCGATTTCTGACATCTCATCATTAGAAGGTACCGATGCTCGACGACTAGAATTTGGTTTTGCATGGTTATGAGTACCCTTGTAAATAATTTCTGTTATTTGTCCATCAAGTGATCTTTCCACCTTTTTCTTGACCTGACAATTAGTCTGAGTACATTTATAGTAGCTCCTTGGATATTCACTACCTTTTACCTGTTTTTGTCCATATTTTCTCCAGTTATAACCGTCTTCTGAGGTCCTTACCACTCCTGTTGCATGAGACATCTCTTTCTGTTCTGCTTCTAAAACAACTTGTTGCCCGACATCCTCGCTATGGATAGAATTTTCGGGCAGACTGCTTTCATCACTAGCTTCTTCAGAACGAGATATCGATATCTCGACATTATTGGCGTCAACAACCATATCATCTACCATTTTCACATCATTGTAGAAATGGACTCCATTGTTTTTAGCAAAATAGTCATATGAAAAATCTTCTGGGAATGAAAAATCTAACCGTAGTTGATCTTGAAGAAGCATTTGGTTGTCTCTATGTGCTCCTTTTACCATGTGGAAATTACTAGAAACCTAGTGAATTCAAGGTAAGAAAAGTATACATCTATTGTTAGAAAAATATCACTTAAGTCATAAATTGGGTGCTCCCTATTCTTCATATACGACGAAAATTGATTTTGATTGAATTGATTACTATCTCGGCTCATTATCTTAACCATTTCGCTTCTGCGTGTACTTGTGATACTTGGATATCTCAGATCAAAAATTGTTTTTGAGTGTGTGTGTATATCTGCCACTTTTAATAAATTTGATAATTCTTTTTATTTTACTGCAAAAGCTAGAAATCTTGGGGGTGTTTGGCTATAAAACCAAACATAGGCTAAACTATTGTGTGTATATTTGGTTTTATGGTGGGATCGAAAAAATCAAAGTAATTTAACAAAAGTTATATTTTTTTCAAAAAAAATTACAAAAGCTATGGTGTAGCTTTTAAAAAATCAAGATTGTTCAATGTGATTTTACCAATAGAACCGAAAAACAAAATGAGCATCGAAATAGGAGACATATTATTATTGACGCAATAACACCAAACATTAAATATTTGATAAAAAAAATATTGACAGGTCCATGATTAAAAGTAAAAACACAATACAATCCTTTGTTTTGTTTATTAACAATCAAATTACATAAAGGTACCTGATTTAGAGAAGCAGAATAGGGAGGTAAAGAATTAGGATCCAAATTGGCTTGAGGCTTGAATTTGAAAGAGGAAGCAATATCAGAGGCAGTAGGCACATCCATATTCCTTTGCTCAAGTGTGACAGAAGTGACCATTGATCCTTCATTAGTCAGAGCTGGAAGCACCATCAAACTCCCAGTGGTCGGAGATGGCATGGCCTAAAACACATAAAAAACAACTATTGAAATAAAAAATCAATATTTTTTCCTTCGATTGTTTAGTCTGAAATTATTGAATCACCATTTTAATTCTCGAAATTTGCAAGAATCGAGCAATTGGGTCTCAATATTTACGACATAGCGAATTAATAATTAAAACTAAAGATAATTAATCAATTTAGTCGAATCAAATATGATGATTTAGATTATAAAATAAAAATCAACGGAAATCTGATCATCAACTTCAATAACTAATTTACAATTTCATAAGACTCTGACAATTTAGTCTTTACATTTACAAAATGATAAAATAGTCGCCGGAAAAATGAATTGATTGACGACCATCAACTTGAAAAACTAATTTAAAATTTCATATCTTTATATTTTTTAAATGATAAATTAGTCACTGAAATTAAAATCGTAAGTCAATTTAGTCTAATCAAATCTCATGAATTCGGATTAATGAAAAACAAATTTCGAAAAATATACCCCAACTCAACATGACCTAAGCAACTAAACATATATTGTTAGATGAGAGAGAAACTAAATTGATTGATGAACATCAACTTTAAGAAGTGATTTGCAATTTCATAAATTTGAGCGAGTAAATTAAGTGGTGCAATTACACAACAAAAATAACAATGAACTAATCTGATATTGAAAATGAAAAATGAGATATATATACCTGAGAATTTGGCAGCATGATGGGGGAATCAAGCAATGCAGTAGGACTAATTCCAGGAGGTATTGTTAGTCGTGGCGATCGAGCTGAAGGAGAAGTTAAAGGATTCATTGCAACACGAAAAAGTGCTGTGTTGATCCTTGCTGCATTTGAATTGAAACCCCTTCTTTCAGCTATGCTTCTTTTTGGTGAAAAATCAAAAAACTCTCCACCTTTCGAATCAACTCCATTTTTGTTTTCATTAATCTTGTTGTTTTCTTCCATTTTCGCTTCTCAGTGAAACTCAACTCACAAATATTAATTAGAATTGAAATTCAAAATCAATTATTTTGTAATCTCAATGTTGATTGTGCTTCAGCTCCAGAGGAGTAAAGTCAGAATTTTTAAGCTTATTCTGTAATGCAATATTTGTTTCCCTTACACATCACATAAACAAAAAATGGAACCTCACTCCATATATAAATATACACATATCACCCAAAAGCTCTTGTCTTTATATGCTTTTCTAAAGTAAAATAATTATAAATAAAAAATAATATTAATAGTAATAGTAATATCGGATTTTGTATAATTATATCAAAATTATAAATATGTTAATTTATTTTAATATGGCAACCAATGTTACGTGACACACGTGCGTTTCCACATATATCGTATTTTAGTTACGTGACACGTGTGTTTGCGCAAATATTTCATTAGTTAGAGTCGTAGTAAGAGCATATTTTACATGTTCACTAGTATAGTCCATAATATTCATTTTAAGATAATTAAGAAGAAAAGCTTAATATGAAAGATAATAGAGATTATTGTTAATAATAGTTTCTTCGCGTCCTAATATGAGAGAGAATGGGGAAGAAAGGAGTTAGTAGTATTAATACACGTCAAAGTTGATATAAATTTATATGATCAATTGTTACGGAAGAAGTGACATGTGAAAAATCACAAATCCAAACTATAACCACATATTGTAACCTCATAAACAATACTTTATGATGTATGGAATTTAGTTGTGGTTCATCAAATCTATTAGCAACCATTTTCGGATCTCCATCATTAATTCTTAGATTTAGATCTCAACAATAAGTGGCTCCATATATTCTCAACCAAATATTATAATTATTAAATTATATAGAGTCATTATTAATGAATTAATTCTTGTAGTGTTATTTATTATCTCCTTCGGCGTCTCGTATGTCATAAGCCACAATATCTTAGCTAGGTACCAATCACTTTTTTCTTGCTATTGTTTATTCGAGGATATTACCTTATCTAGGTAATAATAAAAATAAGCTTTATGATATTATTTAAAATATATTTATTATAATAATTTAAAATAAATTTTTAATGTAATATTAAAATTGAAAGATAAAATAATATATGTGATGAAAAGAAAGGAAAAAGTTTCAAATGTATTTATTAAAATTACAATGAAAATATTTATTTAGATTATTGATATACAACGTCAGTGTAAAAAAAATTATATTATTAATCAATCTTAATAGTTAAGCCATTAAAATGTTTTATTTTAATCGTAACAACTTCTAAAATCATGCACGTGTTAGATTGCTATTTGTTTGCAATGTAATACATTTTTACATCGACGTTGTAACAGAATTAAACTATTATACAAATAAACAACTTTTAATTTCCTTCATCATCTTATCATTTTTCTAAATAAGGCAACAACTTACTATATTATACATAAATCATTTAAAAATTAAACAAAAAATGATAAAAATAACTTTTAATTCGTGCAGGAACTTTAAAAAATAATATATGTCATAAAAATAATGGAAAATATTCTATAAAAATGTTGGAAAATTTTTACAACGTATTTAATTATATTATTAATGGAAAACGTTTATTTAAATTATATGTATAAATGACTTTTAGATCCATAATTTTCTTCTCAATTCTTAATAAGGTAAAAACCAACAACTTACTATATAATTGTAAATACAAAATTTTAAAAATTAAATAAAATTTTTATATCATTATCTTGACATATAAAAACTTTCTA
>JBBPBQ010020321.1:3440844-3515650 GCA_037974755.1 Cicer yamashitae | reverse complement strand
AATATATTATTAAAATAGAATAAATAAATAAAGTAATGTGATTTTAAAATAGATTTTTTTTTAGACGTATTTAATTAAATGGAAATTATATATATAAATACATACATTCTCCATTTGAAATAAATTATAAGCAAAAGCTGGTCAAACTATGTATATTAAGAATTATATTTAATATTTATGTAATTTATTTAGTTACCATGATGTTTTAACTCAACAATAATAATTTTACATTATAACCTCAATGAACAGAATCTAAATTATAAGGTAGTTAAAAAATAGATATTAATATCACTTTACATATTTAATATTAATTTATCTCTTCCCTAATTTTTATTTTTCTTTGTTTTTTTCTTCTGTTTTGATTTAAATACAACTTTAGAAAAATTTAAGAATCAATCCTTATTATTAGGATTAAAACTGAGTCGAATTTAGCTCAACTCAATTCAATAAGAATTAATTTAGCTCAAAAAATTGACTCGAGTTAGATACAAGCACTTTTTTTTAGCTCAAATTCGACTTAATTCAAGCTCGCGGATAACTCGACTTGACTTGTTATCTCAAATTACATAATTCTTTGAAAAAAATTAATTGTTGACCTTTAACTATTGTTTTTATATAAAATAATTGTCTAAATTAAAAAATAGGTAAAAATGCAATTTTTGTCTCCCTATTATACTAAAACTGCAATTTTAGTCCCGTTATTTTTTTTGAAATTTTGGTTCCTCCATTTGCATAATTTTTGACATTTGGTTTCCTTCTCAATTTGAATTTCAATTTGATGCACGACAATCAATTTAATGATGTTTACGTGATATTAGAGGTGTACAAGACTACAAGACTCAGTCTGTCCCGTAAACCCATCTTGACTTGTAAGCAATAAGATGAGTCTAATCCAGTCCCAAAAAAGATAAGGACAAAAAAATAAAGACAAGTTAATGACAAGGTAGAAGAAAGATCAGATTCGGGTTATCCCTCCTATCCTAAATTATATCAAAGACAAATGATTATTTTTTGTTATTATTGATTCACTCTCTCTAAAAAATTATCAATCGGATCACTAACTTAGTAATTTATAGATTGTAAAACAATATTATGAGTTACTAATCTTGAATGAATATCACTTATTACGAGTTTCTTTATGTGGGACCAATCCGGTGTTGTTTTTATTTCGTTATGTCCTTAATAAACTCGCAACTCATCGGGTTTAATCAGGGTTAAAGGACGAATTATGGTCTAAAATTTGGTTCGATCAAATATTCGAACCGAGCAAGGGACACATCAAACTCAACTTAACCTATCATTTGTATACCTCTACATGATAACGTTGGAAATTAGGGTGACGTATAATTTAATTTAAAAATACCACTTTAATAATTTTCAAAAATAAAAATAACTAAATTTTTTAAAACTTCATTTTTTTTACTTTAGAAATTTCTGAAAATTACAAAAAAAAAACAGGTTTTTTAAAAATTACTTTCTTTTGTTTAAAAAGTTTCTGAAAATTAAAAAAAAAATCAATTTTTTTAAATTCCTTTTTTTTTTGTTTTAAAATTTTCAAAACAAAATTAAAAATTCACCTAAAATTCTTGATATATAAGAAAATTTCTTATATACAAAAAATTATTTACTTTACAAAAAGAAAAGCCATGAACTTTTTTTGTTACTTTTTATTTTTTGTTTTCAAAATTTTATAAACAAAAAAAATGTAATTTTATTTTATTTTCAGAAACTTTTTAAAACAAAAAAAAAGTAATTTTTTATTTTTTATTTTATTTTCATAAATGTTGAAAAGTAAACAAATTCAAAATATTTATTTTTTAAAAAGTTATTAAAGTGATTTTGTTTAACTTAAAATGAAATTTCACATCAACACATTACTAAAATGATTGTCACATCACTAAATTAAAATTCAAATCGAGAACGTGGGTCAAACATCATCAAATTTAAAAATTGTGGGACTGAAATTGCAAAAGAAAAAACCAGACACCAAAATTAAAGATTTAATAAAATGAGTATATTAGAATTGCGTGTTAGCCAAAAAAGATATATAAATGTATACTAGGTCTATGAAAAAATTTCTATTTTTTAGGTAAAATTAGTTATCATTATTCTTCAAATAATTATTAACTATTTGTATGCTATAATTATTTTTGACTAAATATCACCCGTAGTCTCTTAACTTAATTTCAGTTAACGATTTGGTCTTTTATCTTTTTAAATAATTTCAGCGTAACCCTTTAAGTGAGATTTCGTTAAGAAAAAGTTAAAAAATTCCTCCTCCGTTTTTAGAAAAAATTACCCTTTATGTTTTGGAAATATTTCAGAAAAATGTTCAAAGTTTGTTCTAAGTTTCGTGGTAGGATTATTCCTTAAAACTGAAGCTATGAGATATTTATACTCCATAGACATTACTTCAGATAAGTGACAATCGTTGCTAGAGATTTGATGAACATATGCAATGATCCAGAATAGGAATTTTTTAACTTTTTCTTAACGAAATCCCACTTAAATGGTAACACTGAAATTATTTAAAAAACATTAAGGAACAAATCGAAAGAAAAAAAAAAAAAAAAAAGAAAGATAAAAGATTAAATTATTAATCAAAATTAAGTTAAGGGACCACTGATATTTAACCTTTATTTTTCGGTAAAACATAATCAACAAACAAAGTAGTAATATAGAATTGATAGAACCAGTAAACAACAACCCTGATAAAACAACGTTAATAATATTAGTCAATTAATGATATATATAACGGCAATTCCTTGACTTCAAAAGTAATTTTTTGATTATTCTGAATAATAACTCAATATATAAACGTTAAATTTTAAAACATTGTTATGGATTATATATATATATATATATTTTTTTTTTTGTATTTTGATTATTAATATATTAAGTTAATAATTAATAATAAATTAATAAAATTTATTATTTATATTAAATTATTAAATGAAGTAATTTATTTCATACTTACTAAAAAAGTCAACAACAAATTTATACTTTTATTTATATATTATATATTCGAGCAACTCATAAACAAAATAATCGATATATCAGATCGGCCTAAAATGAATCAAGAGGTCTAAAACAAAATTCTAAATTAAACCTATAACAAGATTATTGATGCCCTTTAATAATAATTAGTTTTTACAATAATAACAATAATAAACAATATAAAAATAAATATTAAATATATTTACATGAATAATTAATTTTTACTAAATTAAATTAATTAATAGCTAAATAGTGCGTGAAATTTATACAATGAGGTTTAAAAAATTAACACCAATATATTATTAATTAAATTGAAAAAATTCTTTTGAGGCCTAAAACGGCTATTTTACTTGCAACTCCAACTCATTTGATTAACAAACTCAAGATCAGTTTGGAAAAGAAATTTTTGAAAACAACTTTCTTCATTTCTTAACAATAAAAATATATTAAAAAAAAGCTATTTTTATTATTTTCAAAAATGTATTTTTAATAACTATTATTTTCATCTTATTTCTATAATAATAGTTTCCTTTAAAAATCTGTCATCAAACTTAAATAGTTTAAGTACATATTAATAAAAATAATTAACGTGTTAACTTTAATGCCCCTAAAACTTTAAGATCCAAATTAACAATCATAAATTCAAACCAAACCACAATCTTTTGTTACATACTATCTCCCAAACTTCATGCCGGAACAAATCGACATATAATAGATATATGTATTTGCACCAACAAAAAATTTTAGACACGTTAGAATGTTATGAGGTACTTATTAAATACATTAAATGAAGAAATTGATCAAGGTGGAATATTAATAGTGTGAAATGTTCTTAACATAATAACATGCAATCACAACTTACACAAGTTCATACAAACTCCTAATTGTGCACACTGATTCATCAACCCTTTTAAGAGTAACTAAATTTAACCTATGCACACTGATTCAGAGTCCTCAACATCAACATCAACATCATCATCTTCAACAGCAACACTAGTTACATCTTCTCTAGTAGTAGTCATGCTAATACTAGAAGCTGATGAGCCAATTGTTTCTGGCATAACACGACCACCATGTGTCAGGATACTCTGTCTCTTGCTTCTGCTAAGTCTCCATTTCCTCAACAACTCAGAAACCTCACTCTCATCATCTCCTAACAATTCTCTAACTTGTAATTCTTTAGGTTCTTCACTTGTCACTTGACTCACCCTTTGATCAAAGAAAGATTCTGGTGTGACTAAAAAGATGAGTGGCCTATAGCAACATAGTAGAAGCATAAGTAACAGAATGTAAACATACAAGGAAACCCAAACATAGAAAGTCCATTTCCAATTTCTAATTAATTCTTTAGCCCAAGGTAGGTGAGAGTTTAGTAAAATTTCAGCTTCATATAGTTGTGGAAGAGATGAACTTCCTGATCTTGGATGCAGGGTTACTCTTATAGCATTGGTTCTTTGATTCTCTTCCTTGTGCCTTAATATTTTTACATTGAGTTTTTGAGTTTCAGCTGAGATTCCTAGGACCAAAGGCAGACCCATCATAACTGTCCTTGCTAGTCGAATCGGCGAGCTTCTAAACCTTAACATGCATGGCTGGCTTGAGTTGGCAATCACATTTCCATTTACTGATAGGAGTTCTGCTGTCAACTGCAAAACAAATCTTATTCATATACATTTTTGTGGTAAATGGTAATCATTAATCACACAAACTACAATCCTACGAAACAATTGTATTTAAATTTCTTTTTTTTCTCTGATACTTTTATCTTAAAATATAATGAAATGTTGTTTTTAGATATTTGCTTTTAAAAAGTGTTGGTGTAAAAAAAATCCACGTAGTATTATTCTTGGTTTTTCTCCAATTTTGAAGATTTCTATGTTATATTCTTGGGTTGTAATTGTGTTTCTTAATTTCTGTTTTCCAAAACTATGATGATTAATCTAAGAAGATTGACACACTTATAATTAAATGAAATTTAAGTGACAAAATTAGGCATACCTGAAAAACACCAAGCTCCCTGTTGAAGTCAGATTCAGGCATCAAAAGGGACAAAGAAACAGAAAATGTGTGACCAACTGGAACACGTATATGTTTTTTCTTAATGTACCCCCCAGAAGCACTAATTCCACTATTAAATGAAAAAACAGCTGTAGGGTGAGCATCAGTGTAATCAAAATGCAAACTTTCATGAACAATCACAGGTTCCTCCACCCAAAACCGAACGAACCCAACACCAACCACAGAAGCAAAAATCAGAACCAAAAACAGAACCATGCACACATATGCAGCACTCAGAAAACAAAGCAAAAGTTTCTTCAGCAATACTGTGCTACCATAAGCTATTTGGGAAGGAGCACTTTCTACTGCTGAAAGAGAGTAGAGAGGGGAAAAGACAGAGCTCATGGTGTTGTAGATTAAGTCTGCTTGGAAGGATAGTAGTTTTGGTACCCAATGGAATGGTGTTGGCAAAACAAAGGAGTCTTTGTGGTTTTCCTCCATGGAGATGGAATGTAGTGAAGTTTCATAGATAAGATAAGGGTAGTTAGGACTTGAAAGGGAAAGACTAAAGAGTAAAGAGGGAGAAAGAAGAGTCATGAGACAGATGCAGTGCTGTGGCAGCACACCAACACGTGTCTTTTGCATGAGAACAAGATTATTATGCCGTGGCAATCTGCATGAGAAAGAGAAACATGTTGGTATTTGCATGATCTTCATATTTTAGTTGTTTACTACATTATCCTGGCATTTTAATCTGGGCTAAATTTTGAGTTTTGGGCTTTATTGGTAAAAGCCCTGCATCAACAAA
Organism: Cicer yamashitae; assembly: GCA_037974755.1. Classification (NCBI taxonomy): domain Eukaryota; kingdom Viridiplantae; phylum Streptophyta; class Magnoliopsida; order Fabales; family Fabaceae; genus Cicer; species Cicer yamashitae. The sequence goes on along the minus strand of JBBPBQ010020321.1, from coordinate 3,509,847 downwards.
AAAAATTGGATTCCCATGATGATATATCATATCGAATTCTAATGATGTTTTCTGGCCCTAAACTTGAAGAGAGTCCCCATAACCTGTTGCTAACTTTTCACTACGAGAATCAGGCACGTAAGAGATGTTTAGGAAATGTACAGCTGCACAACCGACAAGGAATGGCATCCCTTCAAAAGTAGTGAGTGGTGAATAAAAAATGGTTAGTGTGACTCACTTTCTACCCTGTAAATCGTAATGGCGCACAATGGGACAGACATTTAATATGCATAGCATCATCTCTGATACCTTTCCTATTCCTGTCAAAAGTAGTTAGAGGCAGAATCACGTTGCCTCATTCATTACCACAAGGCCAAATCCCCCTACTGCAACTATTTAATATATTATAGATGAGAATTTCGTATCTCAAGAAGATAGCTTTACAAAGGAGTAAAATTTTATATATCAGCATTATCAGTTATATATTGCATACAAATTTATACATCAATTTTATTACTGTATGGTAATGAAGCTGAAACCTACAACCTTATGTCTCATCTCTAACTCACTCCCAGTGGCTTGTCATCAAGAAAGATAAATCTAAAAATGTGAAATTTTTTAGGAAAGCTACATGAATCTAATCAGGCTATTTTGATACGCGACAAGGAAAGATGCACCATAACAAAGTTACTGATCTTTCCTTCTATCGATTTCTAGACAACAACATCATTCTACAGCAAACAAACAACAAAAGACATTACCATCAATTATCAAAATATGGACATGTATAGATTTTGCATTTCGATTTCTCCAAACATTGTAACTCAATTATGGGGAAGAAGAAAAAAAAGCAAGTTCTCGTGACAGCAATTAAAAACAGAGATAAAGTTGGGGTATAAAAATAAAATGGACAAACACAACCTACTTTGATTATCATAAGGAACTAATCGGGTTACAATTTTGTGAAAGCAAGGAAATTGGGGTCAAGAAACACAAATACAGAAAACACTACACTATGACATGCCTTGCCTGGCAGTAAATATAATCCAAACACATGAATTGAAATCAAACAGAAAGCTCTGTTCGAGATATAAGAATTCCATCAGTATCTGCGTAAAGCCATTCCCCATCACTGATCCTTGTCCCAGCAAAAGTAATGGGAACATGCTTTTCTCCCATGCCTTTCTTATTGGCTTTCATGGGATGAGAAGCAAGAGCTCTCACACCAATATCACAACCATTAATCTCATCAACATCTCTTATACATCCATTAACAATAATACCTGCCCAACCATTGTTCTGAGCTTGCACTACAGGGTTACCGCCCAATATAGCACAGCGCAAACTGGCACCGCCATCCACTACAAGCACTCGTCCATTGCCTTTCTCTTCAAGGAACTCACGAACCAAGACATTGTCTTCAAACACCTTCAAGGTAACTATGGGTCCGGCAAAGACTTGTCTTCGACCGTAAATCTGAAAAATTGGCTGAAGGGCACGAAGCTCCCCACTCAAAATTAACTGTGGGTTTGCATCACACACTTCAGCAGTGGTGACCAAGGCCATTTATTTCAACTAACCTGCAACAGAACAAATACAAAACAAATTTCAGATTCACAAACCAAATTCCAGATGATACTTCAAATCAAACTTTCAAAAGCTCTCTCATCAGTATCTGTGTTTACTTTTAATTACAAGAACAGTACCTTTTTCTTGTTCTCAATTAAGAGTGAAAATAAAAAATGAATAAAAAAAAAAAAAGAATTTAAACCAAACATATCCTTAATTTTTTTTCCATGCACTACACACTAAAAACTTATAATGACATTTTCATAAACAAAGAATAATATACTCAATCAATTTAATTGAAAAAACTGTTGTAAGTCAAAAGCAAATCCAAACTTAGGAACACACATATCTATATATGAATCTGCATCAAAAGAATATGGTATGATAAGATTCAATATGAACTATGATTTAATAGGAACACTACACAACTCAAGCATGATTCAAATAACACATAGCATCAAAATTCATACACTGCAATTATCGAAAGTAAAGTATTTAATTTTATAATCCGAAATCAAACAAACCGTGAATGAATAGAGAAGAAAAAGAAAATGAAGTAATTAATATTAGCATGTATCCATTTTATTAATTAAAAGAAAAAGAAAAAGAAAAATGAGGCGATCGAGATCTATGAAAGAATATGTAGGTGATGAGACGTACGATGAGGAAAGAGATCTGCAAAATTGAATGGGATTGGATTGGATTGCCCAGTTGACACTGCCAACAACAGATTTTTACAGTCTTTGAAGAGAGAGAGAGAGATCAGTCACGTTATCAACCACAATGTCTACCTCACACTTCAAAATCAGAGAAAGAAATATTTTGATACATGCCTCTTAAATTAATAAATTAATGTACAGTACCATTCAAAATTAACAACACTATCGGATTAAATTAATAATAATATAATGGTATATCATCTAACAAACAATTCACTATATTTTAAATTTAAATCCACAAAATAATGAATGTTTTATTTTAAAATAATTAATATTTATTTATTTAATTACATATAAAAAAAATTAAGTTGTACTTTCCTCTGTATATGTTGTCGTGGACGATGAAGATGATAAATTTATTAATTTTATTTTTTTTAAAAAAATTTAAAGAAAGCTAAAGAATAAATTTGTTGATTCACATAGAAACTCTAAAAAACAAAAATAGATTTAAGGATTTTTCATTTTTCTAAGTTTCAAATGTTATGGATTTGATTTTATAAGTTATAGATTTGATAGTTTATGGGTTTAAAGATCATAAGTTTGATGAATTTTTTGGATTTTTATATTGAATGAGATAAAAAAAATTATGAGTTTGAAAATAAGTGAGATGAAAGATATAACAAAACTTAACATTGTTTAACATAAATTAACGAAAATGACCAATTTAATTAACGAAAGTATAATTAAATGACCAAAACACAATGAAAAAATAATTAGAAGAGTAAAATGAAATTAAAAAATAAGTTAAGGGACTAAAAGAATAATTTAATCTATCTTATTTCACTTTTTCTTTGTCCCTTAATAGTTAACATAAGACTTTCTTCAAAATTCTATGTTATTAATGATTTCTTTAAAAAAAGTTCTTATTTAATTTAAGGTTTAAATATGTTTTTATCCTTGCAGTTAAAATATTTTTTATATTTTAGTTCTCGTAAATTTTTGTATTTAATTTACATCCCTGCAAATACATTTATTTTAAAATGGTCCTTCAATCTTGTTAAAAAACTTCTAACACCGTTAAGTAATTAAAATATTAAGCTGACGCACAATGTATTAAATAATATTTTTAATAAAAAAATTAAAAATTTAATTATTTTTTTAAAGGAAGACCAAAATTGAGAACCCTAATTTGTATTGTCTCCCTTCACCAATTTTCTTTTTCTCTTCTCATGGCCTTCTCATATTCATAATTAAAGATACTATTACATTCTTTTTGATTTCATTTATGCTCAAACGCGTTATTAGAGAAACTGGTGCTAAAGAAGTCACTCAGTTTATAATCTCAATTGTGCCCCCAAACTACTTTCATTCCTGAAAATAAGTCAAATGCAAAACTCTGAAACAAACAATACGAAAATTCCAAACCATAATAAAACACGCGCAAGCAAAATCAAATTCAAATGTTTATTCATCCAAAAGCAGATAAGCAAAATAGACTTTAAGCAAAAAAGAAAGAGAAGAGTTGAGAAATTAAAAAGAGTGTAATAGTATCTTTAAGAGCGAAGGTGGGAAGATCGTGAGAAGAGGGAAAGAAAAACAGTGAAAGAGAAAATGGAGACAATAGAAATTAAGGTTCTCAATTTTGGTCTACTTTTCAAAAAATAATCAGATTTTTAATTTCTAATTTATTTTTTGTTTTTTATTAAAAAATTATTTAAAACACTGTGATGTCAACTTAACGGTGTTAGAATTTTTTAAACAGAATTTGGACTATGAGACCATTTTAAAATGAATATGTATTTGCAAGCATGTGAATCAAACAAAAAAACTTACGTTGATCAAAATCAAAAAATGTTAGAATTGCAAGGATCAAAGACATATTTAAACCATAATTTAATGATCTGGTACACCAAAAAAGTAACATATTATTTGAGAATTGAGGCTAAAGGTAGTTTATAAACATTCAAACTCCTAAACCTATTGAAACGTCTTTTCACAAAAGATAAAATTACGAGGGTTCACACAACTCAAAGCGAACAATACATCAAAAATGTTGTTTTGCAAACTTGAGGTCAAAACATTGACAACATATGAGGAGACGAACCCACGAGGACCGACAAACCTTTAGTCCTTTAGTCTTGATTGAGGGCTACTTTTTTGGTATATGAAAAACTAATAGGACAAAACCACGAAGTCTCACATAAGACCTAAAGCGGACAATAACTCATAAATATTGTGTTGCACACTTGAGATCATAACGTTTACCATTGAAATTTTTAGGCTTTTCTTTATATTACCACTAAAAAATTATTTAAATATTAAACTACTACTCTTTTATAATTAAGTACCAATATACCACTTTTTTCAATTTTTTTTAAAGATAAGAAGTCGTTTTATTTCTCGTATGAATTTGTTTTTAAACGACTTCATATGAAAAATAGGTATCTTCAAAAACAACTTCTTATCTTTAAAAAAAAATTGAAAAGAGTGGTACCGGTAGTTTTTAGCGATAACATAAAAAAAAAATTAAAAAAAATGAAAAACCAAATTTTTATATACCAATAATTGTAAGAATAAATATATAAAAGTAACACATTTTTTAAACAAATTATTGTTAGAACTACTTTTATTAATGTGTTAATTTTGTTTGAGAGTCTTACGATAAGGGAAAGATGATACACATATACTTTTCGTATATAATTTATCGATGTAAATCGTGTGATTGTTAGATTTTTGTGATTACTAGATTTATGAGTTATTATAACTCAATTACTTTATTAGTAGATCGACAAAAATCCGTGAAGCTACAGTATATCGATAGTTGGGCATAAAATTATGATAAAAATATCAATACAGAACTGTTTAGGTGTGAACATGTATGAGTAAAAAGAAGAAAACAGATGCGAACATGTCTGCATAAAAATAAAATAGAATCTTTTTTTTTGTTAAAAAAATAAGTGTAAATTGTTGAAAATTTTATAATATTTCAAAAATATCATTACTTAATTTATTAAATTAATTTAATTAAGATATTATTATTATTTTATTATATTTGATTACTTATATTAAAATAATTACATAAATTGTTAAGAGAACCGTATGTTTTAATTTGTCTGTTGAAGATTTATAGGCTATGAATTATTACAATTTTCATGCCGTTGGAGATTATTTTCATAGCCATTAATTCATGTCTTTTTCGATTTCCTTATTCCATAACATTAAAGGAGGACAAGGGTTTACAATAAGGGACATGAAAAAAATGATTTTGAATGAGTTTGTGATACCTTAGAAAAATAAATTATTTTTTTGGGTTAACGATAAAGATTATTCTCGTAGTTTATGAGATTTTCTCGAAAAAGTCTATTCAATTCTAAAAGATTTTCGTTTTAGGCGAATAAATCTAAATTTAAAGACAGTGTAGTGTGTCTTCCTACGTCTCAAACCTATATTTATTTTATAGTGTTATTCTTCGTAACTTAGTTCGTGATAATGATAGATGAATAGTTTTGACTTGCAGATATAGTGGACAATATTTTCAAACATAAATATAAGCTTATTTACCTTGAATTTATTTAAGGCAAAAAATAAAAGAATATTTAATGTATGTTTTTGGTGTTTTAATGCAAATAGGAAAACATTATTAAGCATTTTTTTTTTGTCAATAGACGAAGTGACAAACACCCTTTAAAATTCACAAACAATCTTTTTTGTCAATAGACGGGGTGACAAACACCCCCTAAAATTCACACACAATCGTGAAAATTCGAAGGAAAACATTATTAAACATATTTTTTTTTTGTCGATAGACAGAGTGACAAACACCTCCTAAAACTCACACAATTGTAAAATCCAATTCAAACCCGAATAAAGATGTTCTACTTAACTATATCTACAGTTCACATTTGCTAGAACTAGGCCTTATGGACTCTTAAGCATATTTTAGTTTCTTAAAACAAAAACAAAATTAATAACAGGTGGAGTACTTTTACTAGTAACTACTACTCATGCTTAGCTGTGACTGTAGGATTGCGAATTTGCAATCTAAATCTGTATTCTGCAACTACACACGTGAAATTGAGGAAGTACTTAAAAAAAAGTAAACAAAATTCTACTAATAGTTGGTTCGCCACCACCAGGATCAACTTAAGATTCAAATCATGACCATCATATTCCTAGCACCTTTATTAACTTCAAAGAGATTCAAGACACTAGCAGCCTATTCCAAACACCTTTAACTTTAAATGCCAAGAGAACAATTTAAATAGTTCATTATTGAACATTTGCAACCATCCCAAAATCATAAATTTAACAACAAAACATTCTGCTAATTATAAGATACACACAAACGTAAATGTTCTGGCTATACTACCAAATAACAGAAAGGATACCGGACACCACTTCAAAAACTCTACTCAGCCAGATCCAATTTATTTATTTGCTCCGAAAATATCAACCCTTAGTGGCATGCTGCAAGCAAGATCTCTGATTTTATTTCAACTTGTGAATTGTCTTCATGTCAATGACCTCCCCAAGAGTCCCTCTTTCAACGTGGTCCCACCATTTAAATAAGAAATTGTCCACAACTAGCCTGAACCAGGGGGACAGCTTCAAACCTTCCTCGCCTGCGTCGGCTTTCCTTAACAGCTCCTTCAACTGATCACGGTTCACATATTTGATATCAGCCACTTCATCAGGATTTGGATTAACGTTAACATCCCGGACAATAAACAGCAAATAATCCACTGCAATCAAGGAAGGGAAAAAGAAAAGTCAATACTATCTGAAGGAAATGTCCCTTCCACAGCCATAAACTCAAGAAGTTATCCTTTAGAATTAGTAGCAGAACAGATTAGCCAATTGGAAAAGCAATTAATGGTGCATGTACAAATGTATGTTTGGATGACTTAGTAGGTCGATACTTAATGTAATACAAAATCAGCTTGCAGTAAAATTTGGAACTAATTAAATTGGCTTACGTTCGTGCTCTCCCCATTTGCCATCAGAAGGGGCCTTGTAAAGTATGCGACCCAATGGGGTGAACTGGTCAACTGGTACATCTTGAGCAGGAATACCAAGTTCGTCCAAAAGCTTCCTCTGAGCTGCATTTCTTACTCCTGGTAATACAAGGAGTAAAAATAAATAACAAAAAGCAGCAATGACAATGTACGCCATAGTATTTTCCACATATATATTAAAAAAGGTACACAGTTTATACCAAGGGCATTCTCTGGAATAAGCTCAGATTCTCGGTACAGTGGATGGCTGCAGCAGGTGTTTGTCCACACAAGAGGGAATGTTACCTTTGTTGCAGATCGTTGCTTCACCACAAAGAACAAAGAAATTCGCTCAACAAACAGAACTATAACCAAGAGTCTAAGACGTGAAAACAGGCATGCATAATCATAGATAAATTTTTTCACCATATAGTCATTGAGAAAATTTGGACAAGAGAAAAACAAATGTCACAATGTTGCTCATATATCATATTTATATTGTTCAATATGAAAGTCATAATGAAAGTGTTATCAGAATAGGAAGTGTTGAATACAACTAGTCACAAAATGATGTTTACTACTTTAATTGTCACTCAATTATTTGTTTGCAGAACCTTCAACAAATGACCAAACTATTTCTCTATTTTCTTTTTTCTTGTTGGCCTTCTGAGAATAAGTCACCAAATCCATTACAAAAGGCTTTACTGAAGTAGTTAACAGCAAATAGCTGTTTTCCCTTTAAATATTGAGCACTAGGTCTTTAGGCTACCTAGTGATTTGAATGCAGATGTAAAACTAAAAAGTCTCTAATCAGTGTCTACAAAACACTGAAACAAAATATGGAATAAAGATACACATAATAACTAGTGATACCAAGAAATTTGACGTACAAGGATAAAAATGTGATACAATAAATGAGGTTCCAATATGTTAGTGCCGTGCCCAATTAGGAAAGATTACATCAGTTGGGCTACGGAATCAAGAATGCAACTCCCATTAGTTAGGCATTGTTAGTTACAGGCAGGTCTTGTTAGGACTTAGGAAAGCTGATAGAGTATTTAACTAGTTAGCTCTCTATAAATAGAGATCCAGAATGTATTAGCTCTCTATAAATAGAGATCCAGAATGTATGGGAAGATATTTGGTTGGTCAATTTGTTTAGGGTGGGAGAGACGAGGATTCGAATCATGGATATTCTTTGTAAGCATTCGGATTCGAATTTCTCTGTGTAATCATTTTGATTCATATTTCTCTGTTTCCACTGATCCAGAGAACCAATGTGTTTATTCAATAAAGAGTTCTCTATTTGTTCTTTCTTTAACCTTCCTGTTCTGATCTGAATTCAGTACCTAACACAATTCTGCTTGATGCTTTGAAATTAATAGTTTTACATTAAAACAAGTTGTCGGACATCACATTAAAAAAATAAATAAATGCATACCTGAAGAAGCAACTCATACTTTGAGTTGAACAGGAATACACTGAAAGCTCTATGCAACAAATTTTCAGATTCAATCTTTTCCATCAAGTGACCTATAAAATTGTTGAAGCTCAAAATAATGAATGAACCAGAATATATGGGCAGAGGAGGAGCAACAATAACAACAAAATAGAAATTTTGATATCTAATTGCAGCATTCCACATATCTCAAGACCAATATTTTTATTTCAGGAAGTCAAAATCCACAGAGGCACCAGAAAATTTGCATTTTTATTTTAGGTTCCCACATATCAATTTGCTCAAAAGCTACCATTAATATGTGTGATATAAAAATTTAAAAGTTGCCGTTCTTTTAGGCCTGTGTAGCAGCTTGTTTGCATTAAAATTAGTGACTAGTTCTAGTAGGTTATAAACTATTAATTAAATTACTCTTCTTATCGACTTTTGTTCACGGAAAATTACCGATAACTTTGCAAACAACTTGTAGAATGCAGTATACTAGTATGAATATTGTGTTACATAGATATGGTACGGTTATGAGTATGTATCAAGAATATACAATACAAAATTATCAAAGATTTATGAGGGGGATCAGAATGAACTATAGTAAATATGTGTGTATTCTGTATGCGAGTGCATACACGAGTACACAACACAACATGCAAATATACTGCAAGTTGATAATTTAATCCAAAAAACACAGGTAATAAACACATTTACTAATTACAAACCATTCTATACAATAAATAAGTTATGATTTCATCCTTTTTACTCCAAGAAAGTAAATTTCTTTAAACATGGACATTACATATTACATTATGAACCACAATGGTAACATATTCATTATTTAAATATTATTTATATTATTTAATCATATTTATCAAGTCATCACATTAGAGTCTGCTTATAAGGTTGGCTTGATAATTGGGATAAGAGAGTTAAGGAGTGGAGTGATGAGGAGGGATATAGTTCAGTCCCCAACAAAATAAAAACTATACTAACATTTTTCATTTCATTTTTAAAAAAACGATAATACACCCCAGCAGGCCAGCTATATCATAACATCAACTTTTACAAACAATAAATAAAGTATATGTTCTTAACACAGTACAAAGTACAAGGTATCGAAGTACCAAAAAAGGATATTTACGGACAAACAATGTGAATCCTAGCAATTGCAAACAACATAAAATTTCAAAATGGAAAGTCCACTTACAGTTGTATTTAGAGTCATGACCAACCACACTGTCATTCTCATCCACTAAAATGCATCTGCAAAAGTTCAAAAACAAAAAACAATTACCAACTCCATGCAAGAGGAAGAAATATATGATGCTATAGTAAAAGTGGAAGTTAGGAAATCTAATATATTGAGTAAAAAAAACGAAAGCTAATAATATAAACAGGTCCGGAAAATTGAAGGAAAAAAACTTGTATGTAAAGTCCAGAAGAAAGGAATATCCACCCATGAAAGATCACAATATATTCAAAAGTAAATGAAGGATGAATACATACTTAGTCATTTAGTCGATAAACAAGCTTACGTTAGCTGAGCATTATCACAAGAAAATTACACATAAACCTCGAGAAAGAAAAGCCATTTCCCATTTACAGACATATTATCAGATAGTAAAAAAAACTCAAATTCTAAATCTATGCTCTCTACACTCCAAAAGTAACCCAAAAAAGTTGGAAAATCTCAATAGAGAAAATATTATAAATGAACAAACTGAAAAGTCCAAAAACTGAAGAACCTGTGTCAAAGAGACTCAATGACCAAGTTAAAAAAATACCAAGAGCAGTGGCCAACTAGTCTAACTGAACCCTAACTCACACCTTGCAAATCAAAATTTTATAGTAATTAATGTTCCGCTACGTTTTTTTCATACTCATCATTTGCAAGAAGGCACCATCAACGTAGTGCAAGGGACACCCAAAGTGCTGATGCCATTCACCAGAAGCAGAAGGCATATAAGCAGTTCATGCTTGCTGATGGTAGCTCAGATACACCTATAATTTGGATTAGCTCAGAATAACTTTTGATTAACATCAAACTTATGAAAATTTCTCAATTAAAAATAAATAATTCTAATTCTTAATATATATATAAATAAAGCAGCTTCTTTGTTTTCCTTATAATCAAACATTACTGTAGTAGTTAGTGTGTTCTATCTAGCGTAGCTCAACTAATAATAATTCAATTAAGTAAACACAGCGCAACACGTCCAATCGTAAATCAAACATAAACAAGCACTACGAATACAATTCAAATCAAACGCCAATAAATTAAGATACCTAAGAGTTCAATTTAAAAATAATAAAGTGAGAGAAATGATAACAGAAATAAATGAAATAATGAGAGTGAGAGGGATGGGAAAACGGACTCGTCATCGAACATGAGACGGCGCTGGACGGCGTCCATGCCTGGATCAACGGGGAGGGTAGTTTCGCCCATGGTAGCTTGAGAAGATAAAGAAGCAGCGAGAGGGATCTTTCGGTTGAAGAAAAGGGAAGAAAAAGGAGATCTGAAAGAAGAAGAAGATGAAGGAGGAGGGAGAGAGTGAGAGAAGAATGTGGTCCTTTTAAACACTTGCCGGCTGAGAGTCACGACGATCAAGGACTGCGCCATTCTCCTTTCCTCATCGATCCTTATGTTTGTTAATTAATTAATAATTCAAACGTCTTAAGCTTTCTTCGCTTCTTACCAAACATTTTTCTTTTATTTAAGACAACTACTTTTTACGTTATTAGGAGAATGTGTTTTATTTTTATTCATTTTTGCACGGTCAACAAAGTACTAGTATTAACATAATTCATTATATGTGTCACTTTATAAACAATTTCGTATTTATGATTAAAATTAAGTATTTTTAATGATACCGTTGTTACATAATCATTATATGTTTTTTGCCCTCAAAAACATCACATATAATTGCAATTTAAAATAGGTTAAATATCAATTTGGTTCTTTAAGTTAATTTCGATTAACGATTTAGTTATCTTTTTTTTTTTATTTGATTCTTTATATTTTTAAATAATTTCAACGTTACCCTTTAAGTGGGGTTCCGTTAATAAAAAGTTAAAAATTCCTCTGAATTATTGCATATGTTCATCAAATCTCTAGAAACGATTGCCAAAGTGATGTCTATGGAGTATAAATATCTCATACCTTCAATTTTAACGAATCAATACTACTACCAAACTTTAAACATTTTTCTGAAATATTTCCAAAACATAAAGGGTAACTTTTTCTGAAATTTTTTTAACTTTTCTTAACGGACCCCATTTAAAGGGTAACGCTGAAATTATTTAAAAATATAAAGGACCAAATCAAAAAGAAAAAAAAAATAAATAAATAAGTAAAAATAAAAGACTAAACTGTTGACTGAAATTAAGTTAAGGGACCATATGTGGTATTTAGCCTTTAAAATAATAGTCAAATAATGAATTTTTATTGGATATTAATGTAAAACTAATTTATATTAAATTAAATTTAAATTTAAGTGATTAATAAACTTTAATTAATGATGAATCATTCTAAAGAATTTATTTCAAATCTTGATTAAAATAATTTTTTATTATTATATATTACTTACTTTTCGATTGAAATTTAGATTATTCTTTTCTTTTATTTTTTATTTATTTAATAAAGATGGAAAGAATACATGCAGTAAACCAAAATTAATTTGCTCTCAAATGCAGTACAATAAAATTAAACTCAAAGTAATATTTTATTTTTATAAACTCAAGACAATACTCTTATTTTCTATAACGAAAATTTTAAGACACTCAGGCCATAGATCATGTTATTTGTATATAAAAAATAAACAGGTAATACTCATACATCATATTGTTGTAAATTTTGATTTTATTTTAAAATTTTAAAATATAGTGAAATATCGGATTATATTTTATTACAAAAAGTATTTTATTTTTTCTTATTTGGTGTAGTACTTACTTGGTCAATAATTTTAATCTTTACTTTATATTTGACTTGGTTAGTGTACTACTTTATTATTCATTATTTTATTTCATTAGTTTAACTACTATCTCTTTATTTATCTTGAATACTCTACTCAAATTTACTAAATACATAAAAGATGAATGTGTGAACAAACTAACAGCATTTAAGTTAATAATGTAAGATGGTAACATAATACAAAACGAAAATATATCTATAAATATGATAAAATTCAAGTGTCTAAAATATTTATGTCTCTTGATTTGTAATACTGACGACATCAAAATTATTGATTGAAAATCTATAATCGATCAAAAATACTATGTCAATCTGAATCAAAATAAACACATCACCAAAACGGAAAAAAGCGCTGCACTAGGATGGAAAATTCAAAAGCGTCACACTCACACAACGAAATTATAAAAAAAAAAATACAAAAAAAATTTAAATTTATATAAAAGTTACTTATCACTGTTCTTTAATCGAAGAAGAAGAAAACTTAGAATTAGAGTTTGAGAAAACGAGTAAATCTTTTTAGCATTTAAGGAGTAAAAAAGGACATGTTATACTCTAAGAATTTTGCCCTCATCGAACGAATAAATCCTTAAGTTCACAGTATGTTGCAGTTGGTCGTGGATTATTGCTGAGGCAATTTTACAACAAATATTTCATCATTTGACTTTTACTCTGTACTGTAGTCCAAAAAACCATATTCAATTGGAGGTGTGTTAACGTATTTCATAAATCTCAAAATAAATGTTGTATTCGATTATTTTATATAACTTAATAAAAAATAGTAATTTTATTAAATTATCTTTTTTAATTATTAACGTAAAAACAAAATTCTTAATTTCATTAGATAGCATAGAAAATGCACTAAATCACCATTCTTTCCTTTGTGCTCGTGAATCATTCTAGCTGGTGCGCGTGGCAAACGTGTTTGATAAAGTAATGAATAATGGCTGATATTTTTTTTTTTCAAGACTAATGACTGATTTTTTTATGGTACAAAACTATCAGCTGATTTTTAATTCGGAAAATAATGCCTTACTTTTTTTAATTGGAACTCGTGGAAAATGAGGATTGATTTTCCGTTTACTTGCTTATATAAAAATAAAACATGGAGAGCGTGTAAATGTTGACTTGTATGTAGTGGTGTCTGGTGCACGTGATTCTAATGAAACCCAAGTATATAGCGAAGTGGGCTGCGCTAATGGTGGCCGGCCCAATGAAGGTTGTGGGCGGACATGCTGTCGCGCAGGATGTGGGCGCGAATAACGATATTTTGGGCCCAGATCATGTCCAAAATATACATTCATAAATATTTTGGGCCATTTCCTCCTCTATGTTATTAAAATTTTCTAAAATATGCATTTAAATTGGTTAATTTGAAAGGTTTTTTATTTTTATTTTTTTTTATCAAAATACACATTTGAATTTACAAATCTAGAAAATATTGAGAGGTGAAAAAAAAACTCTCAAAAGTTAATTAGTCATAATTAGTAGGTGAAAAAGGGGAAGATCTTAAAATAATACAGTTATTCTTCCAACAAAAGGAGCAGAATGCTTTGCTCCTAGCTATAGAATGAAAAAGGTTAAGAAATAAAAGAGCTCTTAAATAATCTTCATCAAGTAAGTTTTAACGAGTTCTTTTTTCCTTGATGGTGATGAGATTTAAAATGGCGATGATTGACAAAATTGAGTGTACTTAAAAAATGATAGTAATGTAGTTGTTTTGTATGTGAGATAAGTTGGTGGAATGCTTGACTTGAATTTTGAATGGGATAATTCAAACTTTGTTAAGGTGTCAGCAAGTGTGGAGAGAAGAGATGGAGTACATATTCAAAAATAGACTTTAAGTAATTAGGAGGTGTTGTGTTGTGTGTGAGTTTAAGACTTGTGTAGTTAATATGTTATAATAGCTTTAGGTGTAAAAAATTGGATATTGTGTGCCTCAAAAAGACTAAGTTGGAATTCATAAAGTTGAATTTTGTACCCTTTTAATTTAACTTATATCTCTTTAAAATGTTAAAAATCCAAATATGCTCCTTTAATTTTTATTAAATTAATGGTAAAATAAAATTACTCCAAAAGTAACTCAAGAATTTCAACTAAAATGTGTGGTTGTCTGTTTAAACTTAGATCGACGACACCTCTCTTATTAGATTGTGTAGGAGGTCAAACTCGAGAATGTTCAACGGTATATTTCGCTTCTCTGGTCCTCACTGAAAATAAATTAAATATGAAATAAATGTAAAAAAAATTAAATAAAAAAACAAAAACAAAAACTGTAACGGAAATTTAAAGAAGGAGTGAAATTTTCGATAGTTATTTTTCAATACCGAAAAATTCATTTTTGAAATTTTCGGGAGTTTCACCAGATATTTGACTATACATAATGGTGTTTTTTTCATCTCTACTTCAAAAAAAATTAAAAAAAAAAAAAGCCAAAAAAAATTTAAAAAAACCCAAAAAAAATCATAATAATAATAATACGTACCCAGTAGAGTAAAATTAATTACCAGAAATTTTGTTGACGAAATTTCTGGTAAATAATTTCTACTACCGAAAATTTTGTGCTTTGAAATTTCCGGTAGTTATAAAGTACTGTGCTGGATATTTGAAAGAAAAATATTACTTACCGGAAAGTTTGGTGAGGAGTAAAATTTTGGAGTAATTGTTTTTTTACCATTAATTTAATAAAAATTAAATGGGCATATTTGAGTTTTTAACATTTTGAGGGGGTATAAATTAAATTGAGGGGTACAAAATCCAACTTTATGGAATCCATATACTAGTTTCTTTGTGGGGTTTTAAGAATGTAAGTTTTTATTTTCAGGCATCATTGGGCCTTTTAGGTGGGGTTTTTTTGACCTTATTTTGCATCTTAACAAAGTTTGAACTGAATACTAGTAAAAGAAAGCTAGATTTTGTACCCCCAATTAACCATATACCCCTTCATTTTAAAAAATTTAGATTGAAATTACTAAAATAGTCTCTACATTTTAGTAAAAATAAAAAAGTTTCATCATACCCCATCATTTTGATTTTTCCGGAAAAGTAAGTTTTAGGTCCCAAAATGTATTCACCGGAAATTTCATATTGAACCAAATTTCCGGTACACATTTTTAATACCGTAAATTTCATTTTTGAAATTTTCGGAAGTTTCATCCGGAAATTTGAAATTTCCAGTAGTTTGTTTTCAATACCAGAAATTTGAAATTTCCGGTATTGATTCATAACTACCGGAAATTTCAAATTTCGGGATGTTCATCGAAAATTTCATTCCTCACTGAAATTTCCAAAACATATTTTTTTTTTACATTTTTTTCATTCTATTTTTTTCAGTGAGGACCAGAGAAGCAAAAACTGGCGTTGAACATTCTCGACTTCGGCCTCCTACACAATCAAATAGGAAAGCTGCAGTTGAGAAAAGAAGAAAGAGGAACGAAGAAATGCAGCAGCAGGATTATAATATTTAGCATGAGTTTCAGCAAGATCCTGCGTTTGATGATGAACAGGATCAACAACACCAGCATAACGAGCATCATCAGGTGCATGAACAACCATTATTTTCTGGAGGTCCTTACGATCTTTCCGTCCTCAAGGATTATGAGCACCACATGCAGTGAAAGTGTGGAATGTGCATGATAGTAAATAATTTATTTTATTACATATTATAATATACCTTAACATGTATATTTTAATATATTTGTAGTATGTGTTATTACAAAGCTGATTTTAGGAATTCAAACGCAGGATATGTATAGTTTAGTTTATACAAAGCTGATTACACTATAGTTTATATGTATATTTTAATATATTTATAGTATAGTTCATTGGAGTTTAATGAAATAATTGTATATTTAGATTATAATTTATTGTGTGTGTTTTTTAATGTAATTAAACAAGATAGACGTGTCTTAAAAGTTGTTTCAAATGGCAAAAAGCAAGCCAAATTCATAGATATTAGATATGTATTACCTGCTCAGATAGATCATTGGATTACTGTATTTGGATTACGTCATCTGTAACGAAGTAGTTTGCACATGATTGACGGTAATCTGATATCTGTTTTTGCTGAGAGATGGCACGCAGAGATTAGCTCATTTCACCTGCCATTTGGTGAAATGACTATTACTCTTGACGATGTCAGGGGTCTTTTGAGCGTCCCATGTTATGGAGAGATTTTCACACCTCTCGCTAATGTCAATGAAGATTTTGCCATTGCTGCTGCTGTTGAATTATTGGGAGTTAATCATGATGAAGTTGTGACTGAAATTAGGACCAATAGAGGTGCCTCATATAGTTTTGAGTGGTTGAAAGTTGTATTTTTTACGCAACTTCGTGAAGGACGATACGATTGTGCAGCGAGGGCATACCTACTTCATTTGGTAGGGTGTACCATTCTAGCTGATAAAAGTTTTACCCTTGTATCTACAAAATATTTGTTTCTTTTTCAATACATTGATACTTGTGGTAAATGGGCATAGGGACCAGCTGCGCTTGTTGTTTTGTATGACTATCTTAGAGATAGTACACTATATTATATTTTGTTGCTATCACGTAACCCATAATTGGAATGCTCATCCACTTCTCGTTGGGTTGGTTTCCCAAATCAGTTACAAGTAAAGAGTCTGTCACTTCTTGCAAATGTTCCTTGAATAATGCAACATATAAATGAGGATTGGACTTAATCTTTGTATACAACTGTCGACGCACAATGCTCCAATATTCTTTATTATGGCCAAGTAAAGCAGCAATAACACGATATCCACAATTTCCATATACTTTAACATTAACTATGTCTTCAATATATGGATGAATTAGAGGAGGAAACTCGTCCAAATATTTTCCAACTTGACTCGTCATAGGTGCTTGCTGAGAGACTTGTTTGGATGCTTGTTGGGAGACTTGTTTGGATGCTTGCTGAGAGACTTGTTTGGATGCTTGTTGGGATGCTTGTTGGGATGCTTGTTGGGATACTTGCTGGGATGCTTGTTGGGATGCATCAACATGCTCAAAATATGAAGGGTCGCGATATACGTCAAATCCATTCGGCTTAATGCCTTTTTTCCTCTTCACACCACATTTTGTTTTGATCTTATCTGGTGGTGCACACATTGATGTTGCTTTTGGATATGCTATTTCACACAACTTGCTCTTCAATGTCCTTCTTCCAGCAACATTAAGTGTTTTCCATGTTTTTCAAATAATATTCATCTCTGATGTAATGTCCAACTTTGAATCATTTACGAATTGTTCTTTCTCTTGATCACTATTCATGGTTAATTTCCTCCAATGTATATGAACAAAACTCCAATAGGATTAGAACACCTTCCAACTTGTATCGTGCCAACTCACATGCACAAGGTAATCCATGAGTGTTTATAAGTATACAACAACACGCAGCTTTGTCGTTACCGACATAGCTAACTCTCTTATATTCATGAATAATATCAGCTAAAGCTTTCTTAGATACAACCCAAGTAAAATTCTCATAGAATGAATTGTTGTGTATATGTTATTTGCGACCCTTACTTATCTCAAATGAACCTTTTATCTTAATGATTTGGAACTTCAACATGTTATTCATACCATTCGATGCCTTACAGAAATCTTCTTTACTGTGTTCCAAAGTTTCTTCAATGACCAATGAGCAGACTCAACCCTAATATTCAAACATAAAAAATATTTGATATTACTTCAATAAAAATTCTATCATGCATGTTTAATCCTATATAAGTATAAATATGAAACAAAATGCAAAGTTTTAATGACGTACCTATTAGTCGTAGTATTTCCTAGATGAAATACTTGATTGATCCGTCCTTCAACAAATCTTTCATTGTGAGGACTTAACCATCTGTTTTTGACTTAGTTAAAGAAAATAATATTATCGACACATGCTTGCTCAAACACTTGCAAAAGTTCCTCGTACTCCTTCTCTTCAGAACAATAAACAATTTTCCTCCACAACTCAAGAATGGGTTCTTGCATATCTTTCTTTAATATATATTGTTTGCATTTGGCTCCAACATTTTTGTTAATACGAAGTTGACAAAGTAAATTTGTTGAAGATGGAAAAACAATTCTTTTAGCTTCTCCAATGCCCAACAAAAGTTTTCTTGACGCTCACAATTCATATAAGCAAATGCAACATTGAATGTCAACCCAGTTGAAGTTACACCAACAATTTCAAACAATGGTAACTGTAGTACCCTAATTTTGTCCAACCTTTTTAAAATAAATAAAAAAAGGAAAATATATATAAAAAGGGAAATAGAATAATTATAATGATATCTCATCAATTTACATAACCAAATTAAATTACATTAAAATGAAACCAAATCAATTACATTAAAATTAAAACCAAATCAATTTACAATCAAATTACAAGCTTATGCTGCCTTGTCCTGTTCACTGCTGTCTTGCTCATTGTTGTCTGGCTCATTGCTGCTGCTCACTGTTGCTGATGCATTGCCTTGCTGATGCACTAGGCTTACATCAAGGTTTTTGTCCTGAACACAAAACAAGCCCAAAAAATGATATGTTTTGAAATACGTAATAAAAAAGTCGAACTCTCTTTGCCTCAGCCTTTGTACACATGATATAGAACAAAAAGACAAACTGTTGAGTTTGAAGCAGAAACAAAGCTAATACCCAAAGCTGCAAATATAAAAAAAGTTTTTTAGCCCAACAAACCAGCTCTGTTTCCTTTACACACAAATAGAAGTCCAGCAAATAAGCATCAACAGATAAAAACAAACGTAAGCTAAAATCGTAAATAGATCAGAGATGCAGAAAAAATTCAGATAATGAGCAAAACAGATTAAACATCAAACAGGAAATCATTGGAGAAGGACGAAAGCAAAAGCAAGAAAACAACTAAACAGATAAAAACTCTATAAATACACCTTATCAAAAAACAAAAAACAGGAACAGAAAAATACCTAAAACGAAGAAGAAGAAGAAGCAAAGGCAGTAGCAAAGAAAGACAAGAAGAAGAAGAAGAAGAAGAGTTAAGGTAAAATTTTTTTATCTCTACACATGATAATTAATAAACATGCAAAGTTTGGATTTTAAAAAAGAAAACAAGATAACATTATAATTGAAAAAATAAGAAAATAAGACTAAAAAAAATTCGAACCTCTCGATGTCGTCCTTGCCTTCGTCGTCGTCGTTCATTTGTTCTTCTTTATTTTTCCATGAATTTTACGATCACTATTAAAAATGAACGAAACCACCCAGCACGGCACGAAGCCGCTGACGCCGAGTCGGCACGAATCCGCTGTCGTCGAGTCGGCATGTGCAGAACCACTCCAGTATGGCAGTGCGACGCGAAACTCCGTTGATCGAGCAAATCCGGAACTAGACCATTTTGTTTCCAGCCGTTGTTGATGCTTTGCTTCTGCCAACCCAACCTCTCTTGGTTGATAATGTGGCCGCCCCGTGTAACTAGGGTTTTTAACTTTTGTTTTAACCCTATCTTTGTTTTGTTATAATTTGGGCCCAATGCCTCTGGATTGTTTTAACCTTTTTTTGTTTGTTTTGTTATAATTTGGGCCTAAAACAAGAAGCTGTTCAAACTCAATCCATTTTTTAAAAGCTACTTACTTTATTTTATTTTATTTTTTAAAGGGTTAATTTCCTTCATCAATAAAAATCAAATTTCATAAAAAATATAATAAAATATTATATTAAAGATTAATTAGATGTGACATCTTTTTAATCTTTGAGTTGTTAGGACACAAGTAGTACAACTTGATAGTTCTAAAACTCTCTTTATTTATTTATTTATTTATTTATTATTATTATTATTATTATTTAATAAATTAATCTAAAATGGACTTATAAAATTGTGCAATTAGATGTGGTATTATTTTTTATATTTGAGTTGTTAATACACATTTTGAACAATTTGGTGTTTTTTTTTTTTAATTCATATCTAAGCCAAAAATAATAAAATATTCCTAAAAGGATTAATTAGATGAGACATCTTTTTACTATGAGTTTTTGAGACACGAGTTGTACAGCTTAATAGTCTTAAAACTTGCATCTCAAAATAATTATTTAATTTAAATAAGCTCATTTTCTTTTTCGTCAAAACTTTTTTATATGTACAACAAAACGAATTTTCTTTAAAAAACAATGAACCCATCTGTATTTTTTTTAACTCAAGAACTACATAGCTTTGATTTCTCCATCGCACCGGGAGATACGTAGGAGCAAGATCAGATTCTTGTCAAGCACATTAATAATTTTTTTTTTGTCCTTTATTTCTTAAGCACATATTTATTCCAAAATTATATTAAAAAAATTAATAATAATTGTTATTCATATTTAATAATAAAGAGAAATAAATATATTTAAGTTAATATTAATATTGCACAATTAATTATAGGTAACCGTATTTTAACGGATGTCGTAGGGTGCTAATACCTTCCCTACGCATAATCGACTCCCGAACTCGAAATTTGGTTTCAAATACCATTTTTTTTTATTTCTTTCTATTTTTAAGGGTTTCCCAATATTTTCCATATTTTAAATTAAATTTTGGTGGCGACTCCATTGAATTCGAGAAACGCTCGAAATTTTAGGCCGCGATAGTAACCTATACTTGTTGGTTTTGTAGGTGCTATCCATGATCAATATCAGAGGGAACATGTTCAACATAGTTATGGAATCTGGGTGCGTCCAAAACATGTCCCTCACAATGTTGGAGTCTCCATGATTCCTAGACCAACAAACATACTTCTTAGCTTCAAGTAACTTCAATAGATGTTGCATATCAGTTCTATGTCCTTTCAAATTATTCCTGTATGTGCTTCGTCACTTATAAATTTGAGAGATATTAGTCACATTCATCTTATCTCGATCTCTTAAAGATGACAAGACGTGTCTCGGTGCAACATGATACTTTGTCAGCTCGTCAACATGTTTCTTATCTTCTTCTTTTAAGCGCCCCATAAATGCATTATTCTCAAAAGTAACCACTAACTAATGGTTGTGAAGTCCACACATTAAACTAATAATTTATCCCTCAGCATTTTTCAATGATCTCGATCGAAGTTTAAACGGACAACCACACCTTTTAGTTAAAATACAAGAGTTACTTTTATTTGACTTATATTTTCCACTTCTATCACAACCAATAATTAATTTTGACTTCCTTCCTCTCTTTCCGGTCTCTATGTCAGAGCGAGTAATGATAATAGCTACTCGATTTTGTCAGCCAACCTCTCTTGCCCATGATATGATAGCTTATCGTGACTCAAAAATTTGATCAGTTGTGAATGCTTCAGTCAAATTTTGTAATGATATTTTATAAGTATGTTTAGAATATTATTAAAAGTTCATCCATACAAATTTAAATTTTTTTAACTTAAGATGAATTAAATATATTTTTTTTAAATATTTTATCTTCAAGATAAAAATCTTTAAAAATAAGCATATATAAAATCAATTTTGAACTCATTTTTTCTGGATGAACTTGTTGTAGTATTGCAAAAGTATATAAAAAAAATAATTCAAAAATATACTTTAATATTTAACAAAGACTAAAATTAATTGCATAATAATTTTATAAAATTTAAAAAATATAATTTTTTTTAAATAGACTAAAAACAAAATTTTACGAGACTTAAAAAATTATTTAATGATTAATAATACTATATATTTTATCAATGGATTTAGGTTTAACGGGTTCGATTCTGGGAGGCTTGGAAAAGAACGGAGAAAATTTATGGAAAAAATAATAATATATATATTTTACTCATGATGATAAATATCTGTGCGTTCGTAACCGAACTCAGTTCTGTTCCCTTTTCTTCCTCTTCTTCTCTGTTTTTTTTTTTCTTTATCTCCATCTTTACTACTTCTTCTCTCCCCAAACAATCACCCAGTTAAGACTCACGTTCTTCCGATCCCAAATCGTCTTAGTTTATGAGGTATCATATACTCTTTTTTCTTCTAATTTATTGTTATTATTATTATTTTTTTATTTTGTTTGATTTGATTTTGTGTTTCGCCGAAGCCTTGGCTATGCGATCTTTGTCAGAATTTCCCGTCTGTTTTGCGGATAAAAGCTTTTTTTTTATTCCTTTCAGTCGATTAGGTTTTTGTAGATCTACAAAATTATCGTCGATTAGGTTTTCTTAGATCCAGAATCTCTTTTCATCCCTTTCGGTTACCCTAATTTCTCTTGATTAAAAAAGTATTCTTTTGATGTTTGTTCCTTTCTTTTTAATGATTTATGTTTAGGTTACGATTGGCGTTAAACGAATTTCACTTCAGTTCATGAAATATTCTAGTTCAATTTAATTTAGTATTATTTTTATTGTTATTTACTGAAATCTGTTTAATTCAATAAACATTTATGTTGATTATTGTTTAGTTTTTACTTTTCATATTAAATTTCTAATCTTTATTGTTTTTCTTGCAGCTCCAAGGAGAAACCCACTCTCGGGTTAGTCTTTTTTTCCTTTGAAGTTAATGCCTTGTTCTTTTTATGCCATTTTAAAGGAAGGGAAATTAAAACCTATTTCTTTAATTTCCTAACATAAGTATCAATAGTGTTATTAATAGAAACGAAGTCAGCTTTATGAACTACTTGTTAATGACGACAGTCCACTCATAATTTACATTCCACTTAGTTCTTTGTTCTCTGTGAATGGCTTAGGTTTTTTTGCACCCTATTATGCATAGTGCAGAGGACTTTTTTTCTTCTTTATTTTAGCTAACTATTATGCATTCATCTTTATGTAATTTTTCAGTTGGCATGTTTGTATATCAGTTTCTAGTCCATGGAGCTTATCTTTTTGTGTTATTTTTTTAATTTGTCTAGTTTGTGTCTGTATATCATTAACTAGTTATTCCATGCATCTTATCTTATGGGGTTATTTTTTATATTCGCCTAATCTGTTTTGAGATTCTTATTTTTTGTTTTTATTAATCACCAGTGGCACGCGGATTAAGACCCGCAAACGGAACATTGCAGCGCCTCTGGACCCTGCAGCATTTGCTGATGCAGTGGTCCAGATTTATTTGGATAATGCTGGGGATCTGGTATATTATCATTGCATTTTACATCCAAATTATTTGTCTATTGTATGTATTGCACACGCACACACTGTCATGCTTTGATTGTGTTGTGAAACTGATTTAATAATTTATGTTTACAGGAACTTATTGCTAAAAGCATTGAATCTTCTGACCTCAACTTCTCAAGATACGGTGACACCTTTTTTGAGGCAAGCTTCCTAAACCAGCAGGAAATATACATTGCATAATCTGTTTGACACTTTTGAATATGATTATAGGAGAATTAGATGCATAAATCAGGTTATAATGGAACCCATTATTTTCTGGTATCTTTATAGTAATACTATATGGATATTAGAGTTTGGCATTCTTAAATGATGTCTGCTATTTGAAAACCTGAAGTTTTTTGCATTAACATTTATTTATTTCTCTCTCTCTCTATGATATGTTCCTATTTAAAGAAACCTTCCAGGCATTGCCATAAGCCCATAACCTGAAGCCATGATCATATATTTTATTTGATTTAAATTTTTTTTTTCTCTACTCCTTGTGTACCATTCTTCTGGGGAATCTGAGGCTAGTCTTAACACTCATCAGTCTTCAGCATCATGGGCCATTGTTTCCTTAAATGCTAAATTTTTTAAATTTATTACTTATAAAATGGACCAATGATCATATTCTAAGGTTTTGGACAAATTAAGCCATTGAATACACATTTAGTTTTCTTACTCCATTGACTAAAAATCGAAGTATCAGTTAGGCGATCATCCTCGATGCCTAGTGATTTTCTACTGTCAGTTGATTAATGTCTTACGGGTCGGTTACTGCTCGATGTTCCATTACTGTAGGTTATTTTCACTGGGGGCCGGACACAACCTGGAACTACCAAGCCTGATGAGGGGGAACGGCATCCTTATTCTATAATAGAGTATGAGGCAACGCGTGAAGTCATCTTACCATCTGTGATCTACATACAGAAGGTTTTGCGTAGAAGGCCCTTCCTCATCAAGAACCTTGAAAATGTCATGCGAAGATTCCTTCAGTCCTTGGAGCTTTTCGAGGAAAATGAGAGGAAAAAGTTGGCAATTTTCACAGCACTTGCTTTCTCCCAGAAGCTTTCTGGTCTCCCACCGGAGACGGTGTTCCAACCACTTCTTAAAGATAACCTTGTGGCCAAAGGGCTAGTTCTGACATTTATAACTGACTTCTTTAAGGAGTATTTGATTGACAACAGTCTTGATGATCTTATTGCAATTCTGAAACGGGGAAAAATAGAGGATAATCTTTTGGTCTTTTTCCCCCCTGCAAAAAGAACTAACGAGTCTTTCTCTGAACATTTCAGGTAAATCTTAGTTTGTTAGCGAAAAGGACACATCTTTGTAGATAATACTTCAAAATGTTTATTATATCATGGTTGATTTTATCTGTCTAGGCCATTAGCTCTTCTCTTTTATTTTGCTTTTGACCAACAGCCTTGGCGAACTTCTTTGTGAATGATTTATTTTTTAGACTAATTTTAATGTAATATTTGGGTACTTGATCTGTGCAATCGTAAGTAATATCCTTTTAGGTGGGCAGACATGCAAGTTTAAACTAATTGAATTGCTATTCTATTTGACATTTTTTATAGTTCGATATTTTATAAGACAGGAAGACTATTTTATCATTCTTATTATTCTGTTAACTATGATGCAACTTATATCTGTTCATTCGTTGTCGACTTTGTAGTAAGGAAGGACTAACCGCCTTGGTGGAGTATAATGAGAAGAAAATATTTGAAGTGACACTGAAGGAAATGAAGTCTGCTTTAACAACACAGATAACAGAGGAGGCTGATATAACTGAAGTCATTGAGACTGTGAAGCTTCGTGTTAGAGATGCTAAGTTGCCTGACACTGAGATTGTGCGTGTCTTATGGGATGTTTTAATGGATGCTGTTCAGTGGTCAGGGAAAAATCAGCAACAGAATGCAAATGCAGCCCTACGCAAGGTATCTTTTAGTTATTTTGCATCAATGCCAATTTGTATTTGCTTGCATTGAGATTTTTACCTCTTTATTCTAAATCTCGTGTATACTGGTTTGCTATTGAATAGGAACTAATGTATAGAAAATTCATGTTTATGCTGAGTCATGTTATCTGGTGCCGTCAACCATAATATGATGTCCTTAACTGTAATGCATTCAGTGGTTTGCTGATGTTCTGTGCGTGATTGTGGATGGGGTTAACTTAACATGTTATGGGTTGGTGGGTAGTGTTATTAGATGGCTCTAATATGTGCAGTTTGACTATATGATTATGTTAATTTTTAGTGAATGGATTTTCCATCTGATTGCTCATCAAGAAAACCACTCAGTTTTCATGCCAATATGTGCAGCGTTTTACTTTGTTAAAGTTGTTGATGATATCACTTTGTTTATGATAAAGGTAAAAACTTGGGCAGAACTGCTGAATACATTCTGCACCAGTGGAAAACTTGAGCTGGAACTGATGTACAAAGTTCAGATGCAATGCTATGAGGATGCTAAACTGATGAAACTATTCCCTGAGATTATTAGATCTCTTTATGAACAGGATGTGCTGGCTGAGGATACCATTCTTCATTGGTTCCGTAAAGGAACAAACCCCAAAGGAAGGTATGCAGTATTTGTAAACATTTTTTTTTACTCATTAAGCAAATCTCAAATAAAGTTTTCTCCTTTGTCTGTCATCAATCTTGCCACTATACTTGTTACTTACATTTGCTTTTATGGAACTGGTTCAGGCAAACCTTTGTCAAGGCACTCGAACCCTTTGTTAATTGGCTGGAGGAGGCCGAAGAGGAGGAATGAATGTAGCAGAGGTTCAGGGCCGAAGATATTAATTGTCTTTAGCTCGTATACCATTACCTATCCTCTTTCTTAGAATCGAATTCTCATAAATTTGATATGCCTGGTACTAATAATCTATTTCCTTGTAGACTTTGTTCAAATCATCGTGCCCTCGTGTATCGTGGTGCTTGCATGTTTTCCGTACGCATGAGAGATTATGTTACATGGGTGTATTACTGTATTTTGAGTGTTCAACTTTATTATAATGGCTTCACTCTTCATTGATGGTGACATTATCGTTTCTTCAAATTTTCATGGTTCTGTTTACTAGCTTTGTCAAATGTGAGGATGCTAATCCCTTACAAGGGAAAAAAAAAGATAATGCTATACGAATGATACTTGAAAAGAGATGAGATTCAATAGATGGTGAAATGTGTTTTTACCTCTGCATCTCAAGTTTAATTCGCATAAACTAATTGTTTGTCTGATTTGGTGTCGTGCAAAGCGTACAGTGGAATTGGCAAACATACCTGAAATTACTAGCTTACTTATGCACTATTGTAATACAAAAATTGTTATACAAATGTGTCTTGTATGTTTCAAGGGTTACTTATTTGGCATTGGTGTTGGTAAAAAAAGTTAATATTTTGTTAATTATACTTGTGTTAACACTCATTTATCACAAGGCATTACCTGCACTTAATAATATATCCAAACATAATCTGCTAAGCATTGCCTAAAAATATATTGGTTGGGTATGAATAGATAAAAAATGGCCAATTAGTTACGTTAGTGATTCGAATATGGATTAATCTAATATTAATGCACAAATTTACACAACTAATCCAATCATGACTTATTTGGATGTATTACTTAAAAAAAGGTGAGGTATCCGCTGTTATGATTGTACTCATATTCTTGGTGATGTTGAGTTGCCAACAAAGGAAAAATCAGTCTGTTGATGTAGATTGAGATGAAAGATTTGTGAATTTTGGGAGAGTTCCACTCCAGTCTCGGTAATAGTAATGTTGTCAACAAGTGGCAAATTAGGCACTTGGTCTTGGGTGAAAGCTAAGAATTCAGTTTAAGACATATTTGTTGGCTTATGTTGAAAGCAGCGAGTTCCCTTGGTTGAGTACATTCATTAATTTATGTCTTACAGTCGGAAGATGATAACACCTTGAAACAAAGGAATGAATGCAGATATTAGTTGAATCAATCCCATGTTTCTTGAAATCAATTTCCTCCTCAGTTTAGTTTGATTTTGTTTGTTTGCTAATGCCTCTGCTGCTGTGGCGCTTAGAGCTTCATTTGTTTTATTTATGTGTTACTGATACAATAATTGGAACAACAAAGTCAACAGGTGTCTTGAGCATCTTTTAGGGTGTGTAATTCTACTTTGTCCTTGTCCCATTTTTTAAGAAGCGTCAATAGTTTATTTTTCTTTTTTATATCATCATAAATTCATTTTATTTTTTAATACCATAAACTAAATAATTAATTTAATAGATATAAACATGTAAGGGATGGAAAGATAAACATGTAAGGGATGAAAGTAGGTGAGACCGTCGGATAGTGGTTTATAATCTAATCTATTTAAGACCTGACTTGTTTAATAACAAAATCAAGTTTAGACTCTTTTAAAAGTCTATTTATTTAAATAGATCTTCTTAAGCTTTTAAAAAAGTTTATTAAATTTCATAGACCGATCTCTTTATGAAATAGAATTTTTTATTTATTTGTTTTGTCATTTCAATTGACTTATGTGAGACTTAAAATGTATTATGGTTGAATTTGACAGATTGTTTAGTTATTTAAAATCTATGATATTGTTATAATGTTATTGAATTGCTTCTTAACTTAAGATTTAAGATCTATTTGGTTGTATTATTTTTTTAATTTCGATTATTTTATTACATATAGTAAATTAATTGATGACTTATATTTAGTATAATTGTAGATTGATACTCCTCTTGACCTTTAGCCTATTTAATTATAATCGTATTTTAAAAAATTTGATATGAAAAAATAGGCTTTTAAATAAGTTTTCACGTCATGATAGACTTTTAAAAATGTGAGGTTAGACTTCAAAAAAGGTTTATGATAGATAATTAGATCAATTTCAAGCTTCAAATTTTCAAAACAAGTCAAATCTATGTAACCAAAGTTTGACCTAACCTATCCATTTCCACCCCTAGATGCAAGATATGGTGCACATCAAAGTATATGTGGGTGCTGTGTAGCTTATTCACCATGGTTTTGATTGCTTGTTTTTCCACTTCCTATGTTTTCAAAAGTATTCAAGATACACTCTTATATTGATCAATCTAGATAGCATTGAAGGTGGAAAAGTTACCTTAAGTGTTTATGGTGGTATTCATGTGTCGATTATTTATTGTCATTGCTTTTTGTACAAAAAAGACACAAGTCCATCAAAAAAGTAAATAGCAAGAATTTGGATTAAATACAATCACAAATATTTTAATTATCAAATTAAAATCACGTAGTTAAAAATTTTGATTTAATTTATATATCTTGGCATTATAAATTTTTTTTATATTATCAATCAATTTTAGCTATATAATTATTAAAAACTTTTAATTTCTATTGTAATCACATCAGAAGTCACAACTATAAATAATTGTAATCTGTTGATAGTCTAAAATTTTTTACACTGTTAATCTATAGTATATAAACTCTAAATTTTTTTAAAAAAATTTCATTTTTTATTTTTTAAATAAATATTTTAATATTAAAATATAGATAGTTGAATGTGACAACTAAAATGATGTAACTGCGTAAAATCATATGTTGTGATCTGTGATTGCACAATCCAAATTTAAAAAATAATTATCAAATAACGGTTGAAGAAGCATGGGGGGAGGATGAAGATGAACAAGAGTCTATGCTCCATCGAGACTATGAGGAGCCAATCAATCAACACACTTATTACCTTTTCTTCTATTATGTCGAGAATGATAGAAACAATCCGTGAAATATGTGATAAGTATGAGACGGATAATTAAAGATGTATTCACAGGTAAAATAAATAAATATATAACTACCTATTAATGAATAGAAACATATATAAATGTAATAGTATCAGCACCGATTGTTATTCTTAAACTATTAATAAAATTACTAAAGTATCTTATAACTTAGAGACTATTTTATTGTAAAAGGAGAAATAAACTCTACATTTGTTGGATGTAATGTATTGAGTTTAGTAATTCAATTAATAATTTTGTTATCAAAAGAAAGGGAAGGTCTTTTATATAATTTTAAAAAGTTGTTATTATTTACATCAATCCCATTAATATTTTTTAAATATTCATGATATTCGTGAATATATGAAATATTCATATATAAATATTATTATTTTTTATTATATATAAATATTTTTTTTTTATTGAACAAATATTATATTTATTCAATATCAACAAGTAGTAAATTATCTATATAAATATCTATGAATATTTTATTATCTTTACTTCTATTTTAATATTTTTGTTCTACAGATCTTAACTGCATACATGATTAAAAAAAACTAACACATCAAATATTACATTTGAAAGTGAAAAAAAATGAAAAATGATTAAGAGATTTGCTTGATTCAAATGAAAATTTAATTTCTAAAAAAAAAGTTTCAAGAAATCAAAATTGCATGTAATGGAATTAAAAAAAAAATATTTTAATTTTTAAAATATAAAAACATAAAAATAACGAAACTCGTCACAACACACGACACGGTTGTGGTGTTGTTGATTATGCAATCGCGATGCTGAGTCTCACTCCAATCGCCAACACATTCTCAATCTCATCCTTCATCTGCAAATGCAAATCATCCAATGACACTCACCCTCACGCGCTCGACGCTGGCTACATCCGACGCGCCGCCCACATCGCCGACAAATCCGCCGGCTTCACTTCCCCACATCCCAACTTCGGCTGCGTCATCGCCACTCCCACCGGCGACATCGCCGGCGAAGGCTACCTCTACGCTCAAGGTACCACCCCCGCTGAAGTTCAGGCCGTGACCTCCGCCGGCGAGCGCTGCCGTGGCTCCACCGCTTACTTAAACATGGAACCCGGTGACTGTGATGGTGACAGTTCTGCTTTGTCTGCACTTCTTCAGGTTCTTCGTTTTTTCCAAATTCGTGTTTGTGACTAACAACAACGTTGTTTGTTGCACACAAGTGCAACGTTGTTTGGTTTGTTGACTTTAGTTTGTGTTTGTAGTTGATAAATGACCCTGTCTATGAAACCAAACTAGGGTGGGGTCAAAAGGGTTGTTATTGGAATGAGACACCCTTTGCAACATTTTAGAGGCAATGCTGTGCGTGAACTCAGAAGTCAAGGATTGCAAGTTGATCTTCTTGGAGAGGATCTCACTAGTAAGGTTATAGAGGTGAGTGTTCATGTGTTTTATTTCAATTGAAGAAGAAAAAACATAACTTTATAATGAATTGTTGTTTTGCTGAAATCCAAATTTGTGAGGGCCAATCTAAATGTGAAAATTGCATTCACTTCTCTTTGATATTGAGGGGAGATTGGTGCAATTTTCCCAAGAAAAAGAGTGATCAATGTTAGTTTAAAAAATTGAAGTAATTTGCGTGCTATTTAAGCATACCTCAGGGAATGTAAGGCCATGTTTGGATAAACAACTTAATTAAACGCTTATAGCATAAGTGATTATCATATAAGTGTTTATGTATAAACTATTTTTATAACAAAAGATAAAATAAAAAGTCAAATTGTTTTCATATAAATTGCAAGCTATTTTTATAAGCTATCATGGAGAGTTTATGAATATTATTTGAAAACAGCTTATGGACATTTCATAAGCTATTTTGTAGAGTTTATGAATATAACCTAAAAACAACTCATTGACATGTCATAAACTGTTTCCATAAGATCTATCGAACAGTCTCATAAATGATTTAACCAGTAGATAAACTCAAATAGTCACATCCAAACCGGCCTAAGTTCAATTTCGCTAATCAGAATTAAAAGTTTTGTGTTGAAAAATGTAGCTTTTAAAATTATTAATGTATTGAAGGATGTGTTCTTTGCTAAAAACTTCTTATTTATTAGTTCTTTATGTATTGTGGTTAGTGAGACCTTTAGCTTTTTATTACACATATGTATTGCCATGTTTTGTTTTATATACAGGATGCACAGAAAGAATGTCTTCTTGTTAATGCCCCTTTGATTTGTAGAGCTGCTTCACGTGTTCCCTTTTCTGTTCTCAAGTATGCTATGACCCTTGATGGTGAGGATTCTCTTCATTTTCATGTTATTGTTCTTTCTTTCATGAGTTTTTAGTGTAGAATCTCAAAATTGCATTAGACAGTTAGCTGCGTTGTTTCGCCTCATTACCTTCCATTTGGTGCAACAGGAAAAATTGCTGCTAGCACTGGTCATGCATGGTGGATAAGCAGCAAGCAATCAAGAAATCTAGTTTTTGAGCTGCGAGGTAGAAGCGATGCAATAATTGTAGGAGGAAATACAGTTCGAAGGGACAGTGAGTATCATCACTCATTAGTCATTACGGTGTGTGTGTGTGTGTGTATATCTCAAAATTTTCAATTTTAATACCTTCCCTCTGTTTAAAATTCAAACAGATCCAAGACTGACGGCCAGACATGGAGGCGGGCATATGCCGATTCGTATTGTAATGTCTCAGTCCCTCGATCTTCCCGAGGAAGCAAACCTATGGGACATGTCTGAGGTGTCTACTATAGTTGTAACGCAGAGGGGTGCAAGGAAGAGTTTCCAGAAGCTGCTTGCATCTAAAGGAGTTGAAGTTGTGGAGTTTGACATATTAAATCCCCGTGATCTTATGGAGTATTTTCATGATCGGGGGTATCTTTCAGTTTTTTGGGAATGCGGAGGAACATTGGCTGCATCTGCTATTTCATCTGGAGTAATTCACAAGGTTTCATTTCGCTTTTTCATTTTCGTTTTCCATGTGAGAAATTTACATGAAGTTTCACTTTTTATTACCAAAGTTAAGATACTTTTCCATTTGTTTGAATGGTTGTACTTATTATAGGAGACAAGTTCCATTTAGAATTGATTTTGCTTAGTTGGCTTTTTCTTGTCTTGATTTTATTTTATAATATGTTGTGATAATGACGGTATTTATATCTGTCAGGTTTATGCATTTGTTGCTCCTAAAATTATTGGTGGAAAGAATGCACCATCTCCTGTTGGTGATCTTGGGATGGTTGAGATGTCACAAGCTTTAAATCTAATTGATGTTTGCTATAAGCAGGTTAGTCAGAATTGATTTCCTTTTCCCTTCGAAGTACCGAGACTATTTTATTCCCATGTTGAATCTTCCGTGTTGTTTAATGCCTTCGCTTTTCTTTTGGTGGCGTTGTGTTACTGGAAATTGTAATGCAGATTGGGCCGGATATGCTTGTTAGCGGATTTCTTCAACCCTTACCGGACATGGCACCTACAATTCCATCACCCGAGGAAACTTTTGTTGTTGACCCTACTGTCTCGCCGTACGAGTCCAGCATCATATTTTTCTATAAAACATGGGATCCTTATGGTGCATTGTCAAATTTCTCTCCTCATCCCATTCAAATGACTGATGAAAATGGCGATAATGTGACTTGGTTGAGTATTGAGCATTACTACCAGGTACCTTTTGTTTTGTAGATTCTATTTTTCCTTTGCAGCATTATTGCATTGCTAATAAAAAGTGGTTTGACTCAAGTGGTTAACGAGTTTTAATTAAGAACGAATCAATCGGGACTAATCGAATTCGAACCCTGGCTAACAATCTTAAAAATTGAATTGCTTATAAATTTTATTTGATGGCTAGGCACACAAGTTTGTTGGAGTGGAAGATACTTTTGCGCAGGATTGTATGGAAAGGATCAAATCTGCAAAAAGTCCAGAAGAAGCTGCAAGAATAGGAAGGTCAATGCAAAAGCAGCGACCTGATCTGGTATGATCCCAAGTGGTTTTCAAACTTTAGAGTAGTTTTTGTCTTAAAGTCTGCTTGGATTGACTTATTTAAGCTTATCCATTGATATAAGCACTTGTGAGAGTGTGAAACTATTTGGGAGAGCTTATTGAAACATCTTATGACATGTCCATAAGCTTGTTTTCAGCTTATTTCCTCAAGTTCTCTAAGATAGCTTATGAAAACATATGACAACTTATATTAAAACAAGTTAGACTTTGTTTTATCTTTCATTATTAAAATAACTTATACATAAATACTTATATAGTACTCCCTATAGAATGAAATATAAGCAAAATTGATAGTTGAAAAGTTGATGTATCTGGTTAAGAATTTAGTCAAAATACATCAACTTTTCACTTACTATTTTTGGTTATATTTTATTTCTGAAGAAATATTTATGCTATAAGCGCTTAATTATGTTGTTCATCCAAACATGTCTTTGTTCTAAAAAATCATTTTTGTTCTTGTCATTGAATATGCTATTTCAAAACTTCAAAACACATCTCAAAATCAGTTAGATAAGATTGGTTCTTTTCCATTTCATGTGCTTTTAGATGATTGAATCATTATATTTTGTGGGACCTGCAGATAAGGCCTGACTGGGATAACATGAAGACCGACGTCATGTACAGGGCACTGAAATGCAAGTTCTCAACGTATCCGCGTTTGAGTTCTATGCTTCTTTCAACTGTTGGTTCTGTTCTAGTCGAGGCTTCTCCGCACGATCTCTTTTGGGGCGGTGGTCGAGATGGAGAAGGCTTGAATTATCTTGGCCGACTTTTGATGAAGTTGAGATCAGAGTTTCTTGAGGAATCATCATCATCAAGTGAGTCCCCTAGTTTAGCTGTGTAGTATTTTTAAAGTGAGAAAAGAAAAAAGAAACAATATTTTTGTTTTAGAATTACCAAAGTTACTTGTTGTACAATATATGACATAATAAAAACACAGTAAATTATTTATTGGAAAGTATAATTTTAAGATTTTCAATTCATTAAATACTTATTTTTTCAATAAATATTTCTCATCGGTTGATTTCTTAACAAAGTGTTTTAAGGATCCTTGTTAAGAGGACCCTAAAATATAAGCCACCATGTTATTAATTTAATTTATTAACCAAGCCTTTTGTTTATAAACTTTCATTCAACTATCTTTTAGGTTTCTTTCTCTGGCGTTTTCCCTTTATATCTTTTGTTTACTTATTTGTTTTGCAATTTATTAGATATATTTGATTTTTATTATAATTATCTCTAAAGTTATGGCAATGAATGAGATATACTACCAATATAAAACTGTTTACACCAACAATGGAACTTTAATTAAATCATGTAATCTTTGATTCTTAATTTTTTTTTGAAGTGGTGAGACTCCGATGAATTTCACCATATAAAAAGTGTATTAATATTTTGGATGTTTCTATAATATAGACATATTTTGAAGAGGTCTCAATATACATGAGTGTAACAAATAGGAGCGGCTTGGGGGCATGTTTAAGTATGTGATCATATAAAATCTTATTTTTTAGGGCATCGAAAAAGAATTATATTCTACCTTTATAAAAATCTAGGTCTCTTAAACTTCAACATACAATAAATTTGGTCTCGAGTGCTCAAGGTACTTAATTCTGGTGCCCTAAAAAATTCTCCAACTTTTTTCCAATAATCTAACTTTGCATGAATCTTCCACCACATTCACAATCTAATAGGACCACTAAACCGTGAGTGCAATAAAACTACTTGCAGTGTGATTAACCGTGAACACCAACCATATCCAATTAATAGGAAAATTGCCGCGGTGAAAATTTGTTGAAATGCTCACAATCAAACTTTGAATTTGTTAAAAAAGTTTTGGCTTGACCTATAGAAGAAAAAAAAAATGATAGATGGCGTGACCCATTCTAACTCCTATCCATGGTATGGTGGGAGATGTAGTTAGAATTTGAAGTTGTGGACTATCTCATGGTTAGAGGTGAACTAATGGGTTAAGTTAATTTTTTTGATACAAGAATTACATCTACTTCACATGGCAAATTTCATCTTTAAGTTATATACATATATTTTGTACCAAAAAGAAAAAAAGTTATACATATTTACCATCAATGTCTAGTGCAAGTGATTAGTATATAATACGTGCGAGTGTTATAAATCTCGGATACCAAATTCGATTTATATTCATTTAAAAAGGTTATCAATATAATATTTGGAGGTAAAAATAGAAAGTCAAAATCCAAACCAATGTTTAAATCAATTTCTTGTTTTCTAAAATAATTTAAGCATGCACTAACTAATGTGCTGTGAAACTCGGTTTTAAATGGACAAAAGGCTAAACAAAGTAAATTGATTGAAAACAACAAGTCATGGGTAGGGGAAAGTTGGTGTTTGTCAAGTGTTCCCTGACATCCAAAGGTGTGTGTGATTGATGTGGACTTTTCACTCGGCCAGGACTGAAGACTGTTTGGTTGTTTGTTTTTTGCATTAATAGCAAGGGTTTAAGGTGTAACCACTACTACAAGTCACCTATTCACCATAATCATTGAAGCTTAAAGCAATTCCAAACTGGTTAGGAATTCCAATATTTTTTGAGTGATGTGAAACTTTAATTGGTTTTATATGGTAGTTGAGGATTTCAGAGGCGTGGGAGCAAGTAGCAACAATGAATCAAATGCTCTATAATCATAAGAGACTTTGATACTACATCTCTATTTAGAACTTTGAGATAATAGATATATGAGTCAATTTTCTTATATATCAACACTTAATTCATTTATGGTTGATGTGACCACTCATACTTGAATCCAAGAATCTTTCTTTTAAGTACGAGTCTCTCACATCTAATATATTTGCACCACTTTTATTACTAACGAAACACACCTCATGACTACATCGCTAAGACTTTCGATACAATGATCCAATACACTAAATCTACTTCCGCTCCCCCCACCAAACATAAGTAGGCTCTAATACTACTTGTTGTAGAGTCCGAGATAGCAACAATGAATCAAATACTCACGGACTACATGAGATTTTGTCACTAACGGTTTACACTCTAAATAGAAAGAAAACCAACTTATTTAACTAGTTTGTAAAAAAAGAGTTTCTCTTATGTGATGCTGTATTTTCCTTGTACACAACATCCATTCATCCCTCTTTGTAAAGGTTCTTTAGTAATAATTTCTCAATGTGAAAGAGCTATAATCATACCAAACACAACACGTACTTTTTGAAAACTCAGTTCTTCATTTTCTTTACGGTAAACAACATCTTATTTATTAAATTAGATAAAGGAAGTAGAAGTAAAGGAAAACATAATGTGTTTTTAGGATATTCTCTATCCACATTTTAAAAACAATACAACTATCTAAGTCAACCAAGATTTGAGCATTAACAAGCTTTGAAAAATTAGAAACCAATAGAAATTACCAAACTAAACTTACGTAGATATATCATACTATTTACTAAATGTTGGCGTAAAATGTAAGGTAATTAAACAAAAAAATTAACACTCAATTCAAAGTTGTTGTTTGGAAAAATGAAAAGTAAGAATCATGTTTAATCCAACATTTTTTGTTCTTCAATATTTTAAGTTTTTTTGATTTATTTCAATATTTTTATAATTTTTTAAATTAGATAATGTTAAGTCGATAATTATGGATTTGTTTAATTTTTTATTAATATACGAAAAATATTTTTTTGTTTTGTTTCCCACTCTAAGATTTTAAAAAGAATGATAAATACATGATTATAATGTTTACAGTTTACACTATCTTCTTCACAAAAAAATAATTTTATATTTTTCTATTCAAAATATTGAAAATTAAACAATTTAAAATATAATTTTAACTATTAATATAAAATAACCATCTACAATGGTATTATTCGTTTACTTCACAAAATTTTAAAAGGGGAAAACATTATAAAAAGTAGGGGGAAAAAAACTAAAAGTAGAAAACAAATCTTAATCGACACCATATATGAAAAGTCTTCTAGTCAAATAAGATAGCTGCACATAGTAAAGGATGGCACACATAAGACATACTCACACATATGTTAGAATATTAGAAAATAGGTTTGATGGTTGGTTTATAACTACAGAGTATATGTTAGGATTGAATTTTATATTGTTATTAATATTATTATTATTATTATTATTATTATTATTATTATTATTATTATTATTATTATTATAATTTGATTTAAGATCGAGTTTATATATTTTTATAAATAAAATTTAGTAGTGATTTTTTTGTATCAAATAATTAATCGGTAGTTTGGTTAATCTTATTATTATTGAAAGTCTGATATAATATCTCTTTTTTCTTATCCTCTTCTCTCTCTCTATTTTATTTTATTTTTTTATGAATTTCTATTGTTAATATTATATTTAGAATTTGATCTGATTTTTCTTGTACTATTGTTAGTGGTGAATTGAAAAAACTTTTTTATTGGGGACAGAAAAAAATATGGTTTTACTTTATAATTGATTGATGTATAATTTCTTTCCCTAAATATTTTTACATTAATGTGTATTTTCAAGATTTGGATGTTTCATACTTTTAATTAAGTTAAAATAAATTTGTAATATTTTTCCAAATATTATCGACTAAAGACAAATATTTTAATTCACTAATTTCCAAATAATTGTATAAAGTTATTTTTTTACTACATAAATACCAAATATCCTTAAAAAAATAGTAACCCACTCACAATTTAATCAAAAAAGGATATCTAGACTGCAATTAGATTTTGAAGCATTCATCCTAACACTTATCCAAATAGGTGGGCCATATAATTAAAGCAAGATATATATTTGTAATCTATGCAATACAAAGTTATAAGTAAAGGACAGTTGTTTTGCCTTGTGGGGGCAATTGTCTCCATATATATACACACATGGATCCGCCATTGACTGTTTTGCTTTTATTCTGCCGTTTGCAAATGAAAAGAAACAATTAAAGTGAAATTAAATTTATTTTGTGAAACAATTTTTTTTGGATATGTACTATGTATATCCAAAGATGTCACGTTAATTAGATATATGAATTAATTTTTGTGCAAAAAGAAATAGATAATGAAATACAAATATATAAAGATTGATCTGTCATTTAAAACTATTGATAAAAATCTACTATTAATTTTTAAAAGATATATTTACGTGAAATGAGTTCAAATACTCTTTCATATTAGTATTTGATTAGTTTAATAGTACACAAAATAAAATCGATTTACATATGAATGATGTGTTCAAATTTGTATGAGGCAATAAATAATAATAATTATATGAAAGTTCTTGAACGATTTAATTTTGACAAGACATTCAATTCAAATTCTAAAAAATAATACTTAATTAAATTGAATAAGTTTTTTTATATATTCAAACAATATAGATTTATATTGTATAATATTCTTAATAAATATTTTCAAAACAAACATATATATGAAAATGATAACATTTGTTCATGTATTTTTAAGAAAAGTGTTGAAAATGATTTTGTTATAATTGTCTTTTATGTTAATTATATAAATATTATTATATAATTTTGAAAACTGATTGTTTAAAAGAAAAAGTTTGAAAACTGATCCCGTAAGAAGGATAAAGATATGATTGAGACTATAAACTGTGTATTTGGATTCTTTTTATAAATCATGAGATTATAAACTGTATGTATGAATCACGATGCTTATATAGAAAATGTGCTAATATAATTTTAAATGGACAAATCACATATACCCCGTAATCTCTAAGAATTGTAGGGACACAAGATGTGAACAAAAATCAAATAGAAGTTCATTGAAGAAAATCATTTGTCCATGAACAATTTATGTAATTTAGTGCATGTTCAAATTGAGAGTGAATATTTAACCGTGTTACAGGTCACAATCAGCAAGAGACCCATGTGTTAGCTTGTGGGCAATCACTTGCACAGTTGCACTTAGTTTTGAAAAAAAAAAATTACTACTTAGTATACAAAAAAATAAATGATATGATAAGTAGAAAAAACTGAAAAATCTATATTATATATATGTCTCTACTATGTTTTGATATATTTTTCAAATGTGTAAGATGTTATTTTAATAGTCTTTAAATATATAATAATGATAACAACATATTTTTTAATATATATTTTATAAAACACTATATTTGATTGATTAAAATAGTCCCACTAAATTTATATATGATCAACGTTTTGGTGGAACTATGTAAAATTTAACCAATCAAATAATGTGTTAAAAAAAGTGTGTATTGTTAGCTCTCATCTTTAAGATATTAAAATTACAAAAATAAATTTAAATGTATCTTTTATTAATCATTTTAGTCTTTAAATGTGTCTTTAGTTTGTTAAAATCTTCAAATATATTTTTCTAATAATTTTAGTTTATAAAATTATTAATAAAAAAAACATTTAAAAATATATTTATAATTTTAGTAGATTCAAATGCGGCAACACATCACAAATAAGAAAAAAAAAGAAGAAAACATTTTTACCTTTTTTTTTAGTGCCCCATTGCTCAAAATTTCTAGATCTATCTCTATTCACAATTTGCATCTTAACAAAAATTACATTTTATGCTTTTAACAAAATCTAGTGATTACAAACATATACTTAGACCATTGAACTTGAGATTGGGGCATTGAGGTATAGGTTAAGGCCATTTGATATAGATTCTATAAAAAGTAATTTTGATATTTTATATTTTACATATTATTTTTTAAGGATTTAAAATAAAATAATTTATATTTGTTTGTTGTGGTGAAAATACTTTTTTTTTATATAAAAAAATTAGTTATGAAAATTATTTTTTTTGAAAAACTATTAAAAACATCTTATGAAAAAATCAATTTTAAATTTTTTCGAATTTTCACTTTTTTTTTAAGTTATACAAACAAATGCAAACGCACCGAATCCGGGTTGTAACTTTTTCCTTGTGAAAGAAGTAGTTATTCCATCAAAATCTACTCCACCAACCTTCTTTATAACGTAGATATATAGATAGATATCGATCTTAATGTATGACTCACTGTCTCATTAAAATAAAATAATAGTTACATTAAGATCCAGAGTGTACACGTTTATTGCTATTGTTCATTGATTATTTATTTTGTTTTAAATTTTTTGATTAAATTATTAAATAGTTAAAACTGATATTGATATTTTTCTACTCCTGACCTGTTTGTTGTTTTCTGTAAAAGAAAAAAAAAACTGTCTTTTTTCTGGTTTTCATACTGTTTCCTTAACTCTTTTTTTGTTGATAAAATATAAAATACGGTTGTTTTAACTTGGCTGTTAGTGGAGTTAATAAGAATAAGTAACTTGGTTGTCTTTTTTGACTAAAAAAAACTTTTCTTTTTGAGTAATAACTTGGTTTCTTTTATTTATTTTATTTTTTTTTGACTAAAAAATAACTTGATTGTTAGTTTATACATATTCTTTTTTAATGTTTTCCCACGTCTGAAAGGGACTATATAGTCTAGTATAGTGGACTGTGGGTGAAAATAAGTCTAATGAGAATCATGGACGGGACAATAATTTAGCCTATAGTCTCAATCAAACTATACAAACTTTTTTATGTTAGGTAAAGATTTTTTCAAAAAGTTTATTCAGTTTAAATTTTTTTATACATATTAATTTTTTTATAAATTTATCAGATTTATTCAATTAAATATAATATTCTTTATATTTATATCATAATTCAATTTATAAAAGTCGATATTATTAAATTTGATATTTTATCTAAAATTCGAATTATATCTTTTACAGACAAAATATGTATATATATATATATATAACTTTTTTATTACTATTATCGTAATATATTAAGACTCAGAGTCTCAGACCGTTCATAATATTTTTGTTTATCGTAATATATTAAGACTCAGAGTCTCAGACCGTTCATAATATTTTTGTGAGGTATGGACGTGTGATTTCCTTTTTATTGAACCATACATAGCAAAACTCAAACTATAAAAATTAACGTTATATTTTTTACAAAAAAACAAAAATTATTTTATATTTAAAAGTAATATTATAATTTCATAATAATTTATTATATACATATATAATGACAACAATAATCCAACTAAAAAATTGGTAGATAAATAAATTGAAAAATATTACACTTATTAATTAATTTAGAGTTCACCAACACCATGTTACAAAGTAGAAGCACACACAAACGCAGGTAATTCACAAGTATCAAGATTATAATTATCTATGATAATAATGAAAAAAAAAATCATTCTATTTTTCTAATAATTATCAATTTCGAAGAAAGATTAGAAGATTTTAATCGGTTTGTTCAACCAATTGAGTGGTTAGAGAGTGAATGTTTCTTAATATTTTTGGTCATTGAGTATGTGTTGATTAGCGGGTTACGTCGATTCATGTAGTTATTTACTATTTTCTGTCAGATAGCCTCGGTTTATTTTGTTGACAAAAAAAAGAAAGAGGAATGTACCGTGCACCCCTCCTATACCTTCCACCCTCCATTTGAAAGGAAAGTCCAAATTGCCCTTTTTTACCAACTATAAAATAACAAAAAAATTTACCACTCCACACCCCCCAATCGAAAATTACCAAAAATTTTATAATTTTCGAATATTTGATAGATTCAAAATAGAAAAAGTAAGATTTATTGAATTTTTCAAAACTTTGGTTAAAATGAAAGTTTCAAAATTGTATTTTCCAGTTATTTTCGAAACTTTGGTTAAACATGAAATCTTCGAAATGAAACATTTCAGGAAATCCTTTTGTATTTCGAACATTTGAATAAATTTGAAACATTCGAAACACGTTTTCCAGAAATCATACAACTACTCGAAAGTTTAGATAAATTCTAAACCTTCGAAATGTATATATCCAGATTTTTTCAAGATTTTCGAAACTTTTGTTGAACTTGAAATATTTGAAATGAATTATTCGAAACTTTCAAATGTTCGAAATGTATATATCCAGATTTTTTCAAGATCTTCGAAACTTTTGTTGAAATTGAAATATTCGAAATGCATTTATTCGAACCTTTCAAATGTTCGAAATGTAAAATTTCGAAAGTTTCATTAATTCGAAGCTGAATGTTTCGAAACTTTCATTTCCAGGGAAAGTTTCGAAATGTATTTTATTTTTTTTAACATTTTTTTTAGGGTTTAATTTTTTTTAACATTATTAATATTATTATTAATTAAATTTTTTAATCTTTTTGAAATTAGGTATGAGTAGAGTTGAGGTTCCAGCTTCAACAACAATTATTGATTCTACAGCAAAATTCACCACTGATCAGGTATTATTACTGATAATCCACCACCGATCAAATTTTGATTATAGATATATATTTGATGTTATATTTAAAACATATGTTGTAGGTATTTCCCTCTCGAGAAGCTGTATTTGAATGGGCAAAAAACGTTGGAAGGCAAAATGGAATTTTAATTGTTATCATTCGATCAGACAAAGCAACCGGAAAGAGGGGAAGAAAAGACAAATTAATTTTGGGATGCGAAAGAGGCGGAAGATATAAATCTAAATCAAAATCAACAGTAACTTGTTCTCACAAGGAAAACTGTCCGTTTAAGCTCAGATGTATACCGTTGAGTATCGGTGAAGGATGGAAAATTAGTGTTCGTTGTGGAACGCATAATCATGATTTAGCAGATGCTTTAACCGGTCATTCATATTTGGGGCGTTTAAATGAAGAAGAGAGAAAATTTGTCAATGACATGACAAAGTATAAGCTTGCACCAAGATTCATTTTGAATGCTTTGAAAGAGAGAAATAAAGCTAATCTCTCAATTCCCAGTCAAATATATAAAGCAAGGAGTAGTTATCGAGCTTCGTTGAGAGGCTCGTACACAGAAATGCAGCATCTGTTGAAGTTAATAGAACAAGAAAATTATGTGCATTGGACAAGAAGACGGGAGAACTCAGATGTTTTGAGAGATATATTTTGGACGCATCCTGATTGCATAAAGTTGTTAAACACGTTTCATTTTGTTTTGATATGTGATAACACATACAAAACAAATAGATACCGGTTACCATTACTTGAAATTGTCGGTGTCACATCTACTAGTTTGTCATTTTCTGTTGGGTTTGCATACTTGGAACAAGAGCGACAAGATAACTTTATCTGGGCATTTGAAAAGGTAAGACAGTTGTTCGTATCTGAGACTTTAATTTCTAAAGTTATTGTGACTGATATGATGAATGCTATTAGAGTTGTGTTTCCTACTTCAATTCATTTGCTATGTCGTTTTCATATTTATAAAAATATTGGGGCAAGATGCAAACAATATGTGAAAAAAGATAGACAAGACGAAGTAATGGATTTATGGAACAAAATTGTATATTCAACTAGTGTGGAGGAGTATGATCATCACTTGCAACACTTTGAGCTAATGTGTGCCGACATTATCCTTTTTGTTGATTATGTGAAAGATTCTTGGTTGACACCTTACAAAGAAAGATTTGTTACGGCTTGGACCAATAGAGTGATGCATTTGGAGAACACAACATCTAACAGGTATTTTTAAACTATGATTTGTATTGTTTTAGAAAATATGATTTACTAATTTATGTGATTTGTTTTAATTTGTGTTATTTAATTT
Organism: Cicer yamashitae; assembly: GCA_037974755.1. Lineage (NCBI taxonomy): Eukaryota > Viridiplantae > Streptophyta > Magnoliopsida > Fabales > Fabaceae > Cicer > Cicer yamashitae. Next base: position 3,465,814 of record JBBPBQ010020321.1, on the reverse strand, counting down.
TTTTGTAGAGTTGAGTCTGCTCATTGGAGATTGAAAAACATGTTGCAAACTAGTTTTGGTGATTTGTGTAAAAGTTGGGAGGCTGTGAATATGATGTTGAAGAACCAAGTATGTATCATTAAATCGTCATTTCACAAAACCATCATAGATGTTGAGCACGGGTATAATTCACCATTTTTTCAAAGTCTACATCACTGTGTATCAAGGAAAGTCATGAAAGAAATTGACAAACAGTTACAGAGAGTGAAGATTGTAGGTACTGACAAAACAAAGTGTGGTTGCTCAATCAGAACAACTCATGGATTACCATGTGCTTGTGAGTTGGCAAAGTTGCAGATATCTGGTAATGTTATCCCGATAGATAACATTCATGTATTTTGGAGAAGTTTAAGCATTGAGCATGAATTGAAGGATGAAGAATCTTTATCAGATTATGACTTTTCAGAAGAGTTGGAAGCAATGAAAGCGTATATGAAGAAACAAGATATTATTGGTCAAAGGATATTCACGGCAAAGGTGCGTGAAGTTGTATTTCCACATACAACATCAATACTTGTACCACCTGAGAAGGTGAGAACCAAGGGAGCTAGTAAAAGGAAAAAAGATTTTGATACTCCTCGTGATCCTTCATATTGGGAGTATGTTGATGCATCTCAACGTTCTGCAAATCAATCAGCACAGTGTTCTGCTAGTCAACCATCTCAACATTCTGCAAATCAATCAGCACAATGTTCTGCTAGACAAACATCTCATATCATACATTTTCCTAGTTTTATACATAAGTATATTGAGGAGATAATAGATGTTGTGCCTGATGGAAATTGTGGGTTTCGCGCAATTGCGGCATTGTTAAGTCATACTAAAGAATCTTGGCCTTTAGTTCGAACACAATTGGATAAAGAGATTCATCTACATCAAGACCTTTATGCCAATGTGTTCGATGACAGTATTGAATCAGTGTGGAACTCATTGAAAATTTCAAGATTGGGTGCTCAAGAAAAAGATAAGTGGATGACTATAGCAGACTTGGGTTACGTGATAGCAACACTATATAATGTCATATTAGTTTCGTTGTCTCGTAATCTGAATATGACATTCTTTCTACTAAACAAATCACCATTCAAAGAGTCAAAGCTTATCAAATTAATAGCAATTGGATTCGTAAATGAAAATCATTGGGTACAGGTAAACTTTATGATTTGTAGTATTGTTTAATAATTTAATGTTTAATATTTTGTTCTTCAAATAAATTAATGTTTAATATTTTATTGTCTAGAGAAAATTGAAGTCTAATTGTCCTTTACCACCTACCTCACAAAAATGGAGAGACTTTTGTAGTAAGTGTGCAAAGACATGGGAAATAGCGTATGCAGGACGTATGAAACATTGGGAACACATTGATCCATCATTTACCAAATCATCTTGTATTTCATTAACTGAAGATTAGAAATTATGTTTGATTGTCCATTTACGTTTTATTCTTTTTTTTTTTTTGTTTTATCATTTATCCATCATTTAACGTTTTATCATTTATCATTTACGTTTTAACTCAAAATAAAAATTCATAAATAACAGTGACACGACAATCTTACATAACACAATAACACAATAACTAATCGTCGTACAAGCGGTATAATTCAGTTAATAGTTCATGAACCTCACTAAATGACTCTACCAAATCTAAGGTCCTACGTGCAATCTCAAGTGTTATACGATGTCTACGGTCTCTACCACCATCTACAGAAGATGATGGACCAGCATGTGCAGCAGCAGATGATGGACCAACATGTGCAGCAGCAGATGATGGACCAGCATGTGCAGCAACAGTAGGTGGACTCGAAGGTGTAACTGTAGGTGGAGGGAGGATCAGAGGATGTGATACAAATGTGTACCATGCATAGTAGTCTGCAGTGACCTCTGCAGGAAAAGTCGCAACAGGATATAGTCTTCGAAAGGCAGTTACAGATGATCTCATAGTAGACTGCCACTCCCAATCTATACTGTCCAGCACCTGAGGAACGTCACGCGGTATGCACTGAATACGACCAAATTGTCGAAGACATTGCTCTGGCAGATACGAGACTGAGACTCTACCACATCGAAGGTATCCGGAGAACATCGAAAGCTTGGCAAACGGATGATTAACTCGATCATCATCATATGGTGTAAACAACACATCATCGAGTGTCAAAGCATTGAGTCTCCGACGATATGTCATCAGTCCGCCTTCAACAGCATGTTTCGCAGTCCACCTACATGCTTGAGGAAGATGTGCAGGAACCTTTCCTCTATCTCCCCGCTTACAGATGCTAGGGAAATGCTCGTAAATCCAACACTGCACCATAAATAAATAAATAAATAAATAAAATAAATAAATAAATAAATAAATATACCTGTAGTAATGTCATATAACCACTCAACTGTCGAGTGTCGTGGACAGCTCCATCTCCGAGATTGTCATACAAGAAAACTAATGCCGCAGTACCCCACGAATAGTCCCGACAACTATCTAAGTCAATAAATAAACTAACATATTTCGCCTCCACACGTGTATGTGTTTTATCAGCGAAAATAGTGCAGCCAACTAGATGCAATAGGTAGGTTCTAGCCGCACACTCAAATTGGTTAGTCTGAATGAGACGACTATATAAATCACGCAACCATTGCAATCTATATTGGCCACATTTATTGTAATTAATCTCTGCTAATGCTTCCTCCCATGATGCACCTAAATACTCATAGGCAGCTCTGGCAGCATTATTAGTAGTCATATTTATAGGTGCATCAAAAAATTTACCCCGAGGTGAGATATGAAGAAGAGTCGCCACCTCGTCCAGTGTGATTGTCATCTCTCCAAATGACATGTGAAATGAGCTGGCCTCTCTATGCCACCTTTCAACAAAGGCAGATATGAGACCAGCATCAGCCATAGTGAGATAAGCTGAAGAGAGGTGTAGCAGTCCAGATTCCCGAATCCGATGCAATACGGGATCTGGCACAAGAACTTCAAAAAACTTCTTCAGCTTCAATCCATGAGTAATAACCTTTAACGACCCACGATCCTGTGAGTAATTAAAGAACATAACAATAAATATATGTTCTTATTTAAATAAATAATTAATTAAATATAAAGAATATAATTAATTAAATAAATACCTCTCCTTCCCATATCCTTCGAGCCACGTGGTGTTCATACTGTGTCAACACAGATGTCACCACCGGTCCACCAGGGAATCCGACCTGCTGATCCTCCTCAGGCTCAGCATCATCAGCATCATCATTAGCATCAGCATCAACATCATCAGCAACATCAATAGCATCATCAACATCATCATGCTCAGTATACTGGTCCTCAACCTGCTCCATCTGTGCAGGCTCAGGTACATCCTCCTCCATATGCGTAGGCTCAACAGCTTCAACCACATCATCCTGTCTACGACGACGCTGCCTAATTGGACGGTTTGCTTCATTTCGTCGTCTGTTTGAAGCTGTTGGTTGAATTCTGTCTGCGCCATCACCACTATCACCTACCACGCTTCGGCCAATGTTACGAATAATCTGGTCAAATGTACCTCTCATTCTAGGCACTGCAATATATTAATATATAAATATTAAAAAAAATGGAAAAAACACTTAAAAAAATAACATTATTTCGAAAATTTCATAGTAATAACAAATTTTCGAGGCTGCATTTCAGAAGTTTCGTTGAAGCCTAAAATTTCGAAACCTTGTTCGAAAATTTCGAAGCAATATTCTCGAAACTATGCATGCAAATGAAACTTTTGAAGCAATATTCTCAAAAATTTCCATCTATATGAAACTTTCGAAGCAATAGTCTCGAAACTTTCCATCTATGTGAAACTTTCGAAACTTTATTTTTTGGGATTCATAGATTTTCGTATTTCGAAACTTTCATATTGAATGAAAGTTTCGAAAGTTCCATTTCGAAACTTTGGAAAAGTTCGAGAATATTGCTTCGAATCTTTGTGCTTCAATGAAACTTTCGAAGGGTTTGGATTTGGCCTTACTTTTGTATTTCGAAACTTTGAACTTCTTGTGAAATTTTCGAAACTTTGCTAAAACCAGTTCGGAAAAATGAAATGTTCGAAAGAAATGAGTGAAAAAAAGGTAACGTAAATTTTTGAGCAGGTTTTATACATTTATCCAGAGGCATTATTGACTTTTCCTTTAAAGTGGGAGGTGGGAGGTACAGGAGGGGGGGTGCACGGTACATTCCTCAAAAAGAAAAGCTTCAATTTGTTTTAAGTTGTGTCCAAAGCCAGCTCAATATATATATAGAAATTTAAGACGAATTTTACTGTAAAATATTTTATAGTCAATAATAATGTATCAATAAAATTATTATCAAAACTATTTTTGACATTTTAAAACATAAAATCATTTATTAAATTTTTTATTAATCTTTGTTTTGAAAATAATAAAATGTGAGATTTTTTTATTAAGTAAAAAAATTATTTTTAATCGAATATAAGACAATTGATTTAGTGATCATATTCTTATATCTCCTCGTCAATTGTTAAATGTGAATTTTGTTGTAAGTGTGTTAAGTTATTGGAATTGTGTGATATAGTTTCATTTTATTTGTAGTATATTTTGAATTTACAATTCTTTTGTGAATAAATCATTTGCCTTTTCTTATGTTATTTTTATTTAAAATATTTATATTAACTTTTGTTTAATGTTTTTAAGGCATGCTTAATATAATTGTTTTTCTTTCTAATTTCAATTCTAAATTAATGTGGTGTACACTACTCTTAACTCCAAATTAATATATATATATTTTTTACAAAGTAACTATAAATTATTATAGTGTACCAATAACTAATAGTAATTTTGTAAAATATTACACTTTTTAATTTTTTTAGAGTTTAATTTTGTACATTTACACTCTAATTTTTCTTACACGTACATTTAATTAAATTACATTACAATATCACTTTTTATGTTAATCTCAAAAATATTTATAGCGAAATATAATTAGATATAAATGTATAAAAATATACTCTAATTAATACATACAAATTAAATTCATTTATTTATCGTTTTTATTTATAGATAATTATTGACTCACTAAAAAAATTTATTACCAACAATCATTTAGAAATTCATAAACAACAATCTATTTCAAAATAGAGAAAGCAAACCATAGGCAATACATTAATCAGTGCATTATTTTAAAAAATATTAAACATCAAAAAGTTGAAAAAATATCTACAATAAAATAACTATTTAATTAAACTCCAAAAATATCTATGATAAAATATTAGTAAGTGCACTATTGTTTAGTCCTTCTTATCTAAAATATGATCCAATTCTTCTAGAGCAATATATCATTAATACTTGAGTCAAAAAAATATATACTATTAATACGTTCTAGATATATCCATAACAAAATTAAACTTAAAAATTAAAAAAAAAATTATAATATTAATTTCTTTTTCTTTCATGATAAAGTCTATCCAAATAATAATGATAATAATAATAATAAATTCATAGGTCCTAATCTATTCTATAAATAATAAATATTAATATTATTAACTTAAACATGTTTATTGTGTATGTACTTATGGTGTTAATTACACTGTTGACAAATAATAATAATAATAATAATAATAATAATAATAATAAAAATGACTTGTTTTATTAAAAAGTCTAAGACTTTTTCATTTTCTTCGACCTCCGAAAACATCTCTCTCTCTCTACTAAATCTCTCTCTCTCTCTGTCTAAAAGCGACGTTGTTTTACAAACTCAACAAGAGCAAGTTTGTGTGTCTATGCGATCTTCATGCTCTTTTTCCATTGTTTCTCCATTTTTCAACTTCTCCGCTTCTCACTCTCTCTAAACCAAATCTCTCTCTTCGCATTTTCCTGAACCATTTTGAACCTTTCTTTCACCCCCATTTCTCGTTTCTCGTCAATTTCATTCCCATCCACAACCTTTGATCCAAAAGACAAAAACTTGCTTTCTGGGTCTTAACGCATTCACTCACTCTCTATCATTTGTGACTTTTCTTCTTCTCCCTTTTTCTTCTTTGATTTTCTAATAATAAAAAATAAAAATTGTTGCCTTGTTCAGAATTTCATTGTATTACACAGATCTACACTTTATATCCATTTGTATACTATAATCTATAACGCAACAATAAACAAAACTCAAAAAATTGTTCTTTTACTTTTTGGTTTTTGGTTTTTTCAGTTATATCTATCTTTCTACATATTTCTCTTATCTTATCTTTATCTTATTTGATGACGAGTGTGTATCATCTAACAATCTCAATCTGAAAAGTATGTAATTGTAAATTTGTAACTGTAATTTTGATTGTGATTGGTGGAAATTTTGAAGGAAAAAAAAAAGACATTTTGAGTGTTGAGTTTGAAGTAAAAGAGTTTGTTTGTTGAAAAAGATTGAATTTTGTTGTTTTTCACAAATTGGGTTGTGACGGATTCATCAAGAGAAGAAAGCTATTGTTCAGGTGTTCTGGATTGTGTAATAAGCATTCTAAGGGCTCTAAAGATGGGGTCCTGCTTCTCTGCGGAAAGCAGGAGCCCTCACCCCACTTCGCCCTCTTCATCATCATCATCATCATTTTTAAGGAAGAACAAAAATAATAGCAACAACAAAAGGAGGATTGGATCACAAAAAGCTTCTTCATTTGAGTATTGGAGGAATGAACCTCTTCATAGGATTCCTGATAGGATCTTCCTTAATGGTTCTTCTCAATTTGCTTCCTTGTTTACTCAACAAGGTAAAAAGGGTACCAACCAAGATGCCATGGTTGTTTGGGAGGTTAGTGATCTTTTCACATTTTCTATATTTAAATAATTGCCTATTTTTTGTTTTTTTTTTTTTATCTAATTGTTTTTATAACTCTAGATCCTATTTTCAATCCTAATGGTAAATGAGATTTATGATCAAACCTTGCCATATTTGCTAATATATATGTATTCTTCATGTTTTGTGTATACACTTGTCTGATTTTGAAAGAATTTGATTATGTTAAACTGATTTGGTTAATATTGAGTTTGAAGCAGAACAATTTATGTTTGGATATCTATACTACAACAACAACTGAGCCTTATCCCACTAAGTAGATTTGGCTACGTGAATCAAATGATGCCATACTGTTCTGTCATATAGCATATCTTATGTTTGTTTGGATATCTATATTTTTACTAAAATCATGTTTGGTAGGAGGCAACAAAATCAATTTTGACACTCTCCATTGTAATGCCAAACAGACACTAAGAGAGTCACATGACATGAGTATTGTGAATCAACTTATCCGAAAATTTGTTTTTTACATCTACCTTGTTTGTCTACTTATTGCAATTGTTGATACTTGCCATTTGGTTTTTCTGTTGCTTACTTTTAATGATGTTTTCTATCATTTATGGCAGAACTTTTGTTCTAGAGAAGATACAATTTTCTGTGGAGTTTTTGACGGCCACGGTCCATATGGTCATATGGTTGCAAAAAGAGTGAGGGATTCTCTTCCTCTAAAACTCAATGCACATTGGGAACTTAATGTATCTGGTGAGGAAGTCCTCAAGGAGATTAGCATTAATACTGCAGGAAGCATGAACTCTGAAGATGCCGCATTTATATCTGCTGATGAAGAATCCAGGGTTTCCGTTGATGCGGAGGAAACAGAAAAACTCCCTGAAATCTTTCAAACACTTAAAGAGTCCTTTTTGAAGGCATTCAAAGTTATGGATAGAGATTTGAAGACGCACCAAACCATCGACTGCTTCTGTAGTGGAACAACAGCAGTAACTCTGATTAAGCAGGTATTGTATCAGCTTGTAACCTTTGGAAAATTAGTGATTCTATGGCATTTGATTTGTGTTATTAGAATTGTTTGCAAGGAATTATTTCTGACTATGGAAGATTTTGTGTTTCATATAGGGTCGTGATCTTGTTATTGGAAACGTTGGCGACTCTAGAGCTGTGCTGGGTACAAGAGATAAAGACAATTCTCTTGTTGCAGTTCAGTTAACTGTGGATTTAAAACCCAATCTTCCAGGTATACAACTCTTGCCTACTTTGTTCAACAGTGGCATAAGATCATTGAATATCTTAAATCAAGCCAAGCTACTTTGTGTGATAGTATGAGCATGTTTTTTATTATGTGTAAATTAATGCACTTGTTGGAAATTATGAATGGTCAATGTAGGCGCTGACATGCAATAGGCATATACGCTTTTGAATGTCTAATCTACATATTTACATGAGATATAATATTGAATGAGGCTTTAAAAGGGACATCTTGTTCAGGTAGAGGATGTTGTATACCTAATTGACCATAGGAATGGATCAATGGACAAATTTTACATCCATTGAGTTAGTTTTGTGACTTTGTTAGGGATCATTTCAAATTGTACATAGCAAGAAGCAACCCGATTGCCGATACTTAGTTTCCATTTAGATAAGCATACTTGGATAAATAAATCGTGGTTTAAGTAGAGCATTGTATTAAGTTGGCATAGTTCTCTAGTACTACTTTTAATGATCAGTCGTGTAATCTTATGTGTGCATATTGTCGATAAGTCTTCCGTCACATTTTTTTCCTCTTTGACAGCCGAAGCAGAGAGAATTCGCAAATGTAAAGGACGTGTTTTTGCTCTTCAGGATGAACCTGAAGTTGCTCGAGTCTGGTTGCCGAACAATGATTCTCCTGGCCTTGCCATGGCAAGGGCATTTGGAGATTTTTGTTTGAAAGATTTTGGTCTGATATCTGTTCCAGAGGTATCATATAGAAGACTCACTGAGAAGGATGCGTTTATTGTCTTGGCAACAGATGGGGTATGATACTTGACTTTCTATTCTAGTATAATGATAATAATAATTGCACTTGCCTCTATTAAGAACCTGTTTGGTTTCAATATATGTTTTCTGTTTTTTTTATTACTTTCAGTTGTAATTGGAAAAATGTCACCTTGTTTTCACTTTGTTTCCTGTTTTCAAATATTTGTACGGAAAACAATGGAGACAGAAAACAGTTGTTTTCATTGTTTTCCGTGCAAATCTTCGAAAATAGGACACGGGGTAAAAAAAAAGCAACATTTTTGTTAGTAAAATTGATAACAGGAATAAAAAAACATGAAAACAAAAAACGTTTTCTCAAACCAAACAGTTCCTAAGTTTTGTTATCATCATATATGACTATTATTTTCATTTTAGCTTTGTTCCTATATTCATCTCATGATTATGTGCACTTTTTATGGCCAGATTTGGGACGTGCTTTCAAACAAGGAAGTGGTAGACATTATATCAGCCGCACCGAGGCGTGCAACAGCAGCCAGATCACTGGTTGAGTCAGCCGTTAGAGCATGGAGATACAAATATCCGACTTCAAAAGTCGACGACTGTGCTGTCATTTGTCTCTTTTTAGAATCAAACTCGCAAAAAATATCGACTGCGTCACATTCCAACAAGTCCAAAGAGCATCCTCCTCCTAGTTCAGGAATTCAAGTCAGCAGCAATGGTGATAACGACGAAGGCATATCTGGACCAAATGCTCTAGAAAGATCAGGAACATGCAGAGAAGGCAATGATAACACACATGAAGAAGATAACAACGACAACGAGGAAGAGTTCAAGGAAGAGGAAGAGATAGATGCCGATTTGGCAAAAGAGTGGTCTGCACTTGAAGGCGTATCACGTGTCAACACATTATTAAACCTTCCAAGATTTGTTCCTGACAAAGAAGACAAAGCAGCTGCAGCCAAAAAAAAAACAAAATGATTTCAAGCAAGGAATATTAAGCTGGCCCTTTACCTTTTTTCTTTTTCCATTCAATCTATTATTATTATAGATACATACATTTTTTTTATTGTTCAAATGTTTTTAGTTTATTCCCATCCAACCAATTTGATGGTTTTTGTTTTGGTCTTAGAAACATGTCCGGGCTGTTTTAGTGTGTCTGGAAATTTGTCCTTCCTCTTTTGTGTGCTTCAAAATTTTTGTGAAATCAAAACTCTTCATAGTACATTAATAATTTATTATTGTTTTTGGTTGGATAAAGTATTGATGTTTTATTTATATTGACATAATAGTATAGCGTGGTTCACGAGTTTGTGTGTGACTAGTATATTTTAATTAAATTATTAATTTGTTATGCATGTTGTAGACGAATGACAAGAAAATTGCATAAGGACAAGCATAGTGGTTGAGTACAAAAATCAGATGAAGTGGTCTATATTGTTTTCAAGGTTTTACATCTTTCTTTTTCATATGAAAATTAATGTGATGAATGATGTGGTTTATAGCCTGGTGCCAGCGGTAACTCATGTTTGTGTGTGGTATGGCTGGTGCATACGTATATGTCAATAAACATCAAGAGGTAGCTAGATATTTTTTTGTAACAAGATGGAGCTAGATATTTAAATCTATAAGATATGATGACAAGTCAATTTGTGTTGAAAGGCAGTTTGTATTTATGTTTATGAGGAATACTCCATTTTTTTTGGGGTTAAATGTTTAATGTTTGCATGTATCCAAATGAAGATATGAATGATTGCCCCAAGAGTGGTGTGTTTATATATCAAATATGAGTAATAATAATCTTATATTAGATATGAAAAAATAGATGTGAACACCCTATGTTTAAGGTTTTAAGTGCATATGTAGTATTTAATTTAATAAGACATTGTTCGGTAACGTCAATAAACTAAATTAGTTTATAAGTTTGTTGGATTAAAATAGACGTGTTTGGTAAACAAATTTTTCTCACCAATTTATAGCTTTTTTAGAGGGGTTATTTCAAGTAACGTTTGAGTTTATAGTTCATAGTTTTTTACATTTTTTTTTTCATTTATAACCTTATTATTATTTTTATTTTTAGTTTTATTGTTATGTAATATAAAATAACTACCTCACAACCCCACCCACTAGTTCACAATATCTCTTCTAAGTGAACATAGATGTACTCGTTTCTTTAATTCCTAGCTAAAATAACTCAATTTTTTTTTGATGTTATTCATCTTATAAGAAATTGGTTAAAGTATCTCTTATCATATTTATTATTATTTCTTCGTCTTCTAATTTATCATTCTGATAAAGTTAAATTCATTTTTTTTATGTCATTATAAACAGGGAATGAATGACATTATTTTTACGATTACTATTTATATATAGACCTTCTTAAACTTTCAGAGAACTCTTCAAATTTATGTTTTTATTGTAATAAAAAAAAAATAAATGAAATAATTATGTCTTTTTTATGCAAATTTTTTGTTATTTTAAATCAAACAATTATGTCCTTTTATGTGTTTCCTCTCCTAAATTTAATTCTATTCAAGGCTTGTTGAGAACTAAAGTTCATCATATTATGGAAGTCTAGTCTATTTAGCATAATACATTAAAAAGTTAAAAATAAAAACGACTAATAATAAAAATAATATTTATATTAAGTAATAATAATAATAATAATAATAATAATAATAATAATAATAATAATAATAATAATAATAATAATAATAATAATAATAATAATAATAATAATAATAATAATAATAATAATAATAATAATGGTGGTGGTTGTGATGGTGGTGGTGGTGATGATGATGATGATAAACCAGATTTTAGTAAAACTAAAAACAAAAAGTATATGGGCAATTGGTGTTGTAGTACACAACATAGTTTCGGCCACCTGCAAGGTGGTTCACGGCGGAGCTCTGCCAACCGAAACAGTTGTTGGTTGAGGATATTTGACAACCACTGCTTTTATTTTAAAAATAATTTAGTTTAAATAAATAAACTTTATTATTTTGAAATATATAAATATGATATTCTCAATTATTAAATTGTTTAAATAATATAGTGGATGGATTGGGAATTCACCCATTGAAAATTGTTAAAGATGAATTGGATTTTATTTAACGGGTCATGATGGATTTTCTTTCCATATATTTCTAGTGGATTATAAATAGACTAATGAATTGTTTACATCATCTATTATAATCCAATTTATATTTTATCCAATTCATCTATTTTGCATCCCTAATAGAACTATTTCTGTTGTCAATGTAATGATCGTTCGAGCTCCCAGCATAGCCCAAAAATACGCTCTAGGATATGTTTGAACTTTGGATTTGTGATGGTATGTCTAGGCATGCCCTTGAATGTTTTCAAAATATTTTGTTAGGGCAAACCTAAGGCCCAAACTAGTAAAGAGCATTAAACCTCCAATTTTTTGTTTGATTGTATATTTAGGTCGAAAAATATTTGTAGTACACCAAGTAAAAACTTTATAAGTGTAAAAAGATATACCGATTGACATAATTAAAATATTTTGCATCTCAAAAAATAAGAAAAATAAATAAAAATATTATTATTAGCATTAAAAAGACTTAGTGGTGTATCAATAAACTTTTCATAATTGGGACAAGAAAATTATCTATAATATGTTTATCAAATAAAAATTTCTTAAGTTTTTACAAAATAAAGTTTTATAATAGTAAAACACCTCAAGATTGTCTGTAATATGTAAGGTGATGTTCGTTTTTTAAGATATGATATATTTTTTTTGAAATTGTCGATGTTAGTAGTTAATTATTAATTTTGTTAAAAAAATGAGTTGAACTATCACTTATTTATCACTTCAATTCCACCAAACCACCTTATGAGTCCCACTACTAATTTACATATGATAAAAATTGCTATCAATTAGACGGATATATGATAACAATTGCTTCTACTCTCTTATAATTTTCTACATTTATTTTCTTAAAAAATTATTTTATAGGGACAAAATAAAAATTATTAGACATTTTATGTAAAAAAAATTATCATTTATGGGGGCAACATATACTTTTAATTATTAAGATACATGAATAAGAGACAAACGTTAAGTTGCAAGTAAAAAATAACGTTAAGTTGCAATATATAGCCTAGCAACATACTCCCTTTCTCTTATTTCCATAAATGTAACATAAGTTTAGATAATTTATTTTATGTTTAATATTTATAAATATTTATTAAAGGCTTAATTAATACAAATAATTTAAATTGAAGGGTACTATTCTAAATTATTATATACATCTTGTTGTGTTTATAAAAAAAAGCTGAAGTTTATTGTTTCTTCATAATTTATAATTTTCAAATTTTTTATTTATCTTTCTCAATTCAAAATAAAGACTAAACTGATTTAAAAATGTAATTAAAATTTGACCCCTGCAGACTTCAAAGTCTGGCTCCGCCCCCTGGAGACCAAACAAAATTAGATTCAATAAATATAATGATCCCTTACTTATGTTTTAATGCAAGGGTGAATCACAAACGAAGATATTAGGACTTGGGAGACACAAAGTTACTCACTTTGCAACTTTGTGCACATAATGATATTTATGTTTATTGTAACTATATTATAATTTTCATTGGTGAATTTACAATTATATTGATAATCCTTCCAACCAACGGCTGTAAAAATCGAGTGCCTCCCGTGGCTTATATTCCGGTACGGTGTGCCCAGCTCCCTGCACCATTACCAAAATCCATGTATCACTAATTGGTTTGAATTTCATTTCATTTAAAGAAATAAAATAAAATTCACCAAATAAATTTGGTTGTTTATTTTGCGACTCACCTTGATTGTGAGGAAGGTAAGGTTGTTCTCGTACGCTTGTAAGTACCTGAAGCAATTGAAACAGCAAAATTAATTGTTGAATTCATTCTCTTTTTGATTTTTTTTCAGATTAAAATCAACCGTTCACTTTTTAGTATAATAAACTATTATATTGTATATAAATATAGAATAAAGTATGATAGAAATAGGTTTTAAGTCTTAGCTTAACTGACAATTGACGATATTATTAAATTGGACGTTATAAATTTTTTTGGGTGCAATGGATTATTATTCGATAAACAAATAATTGGATTTTTATCTACAATTGGGATATCCCTTTATAATAAAAATTAGAAGAAAAAAAAATCATATATATATTTTGAAGAGTGCTTCCAAGATGCTAGTTGTAAAACTTTATGAAAGCAATTAGTAGTAGTATTTTTTTTGGTAGGTATTGAAATAGTGAGAGTTGAAAGAGAAATTAATGTACCCAGCAACTTGGTCATTAGAGTTCCATGGTCTCCATTCATCGACAATCCTGTATCCCAAAGATCTTGTCCAAGCCTCACTCCCAGTAAATGGTACACACATATCATGGTCACCACTGCCATGAATTAATGCATCATAATAGTGAATTGAAGACATATTTAATTTTAAGATCCAAAAAATAAATAGTCAAATATATACATCATGTGCTTGTAGCTAGTTCACACCTGAAAATAAGTGCTCGATAACCCAATTTGGTTAGATTCTTGTGGTAAGGAATCATGCTTCCAGCATCGTGATCGAAACTTATTCTATCACTGCATAAATCCCACTTACCAGCCCCCTATACCCATAATTTGAGTCATAATACTATTAGAAAAAATTGAAATTGGAGACCATATTTTATTTTAATTTTTGTGGATAATTCGACATTGCTTAGTACTTAGTATATAATAGTGGTGATTACGTACCAGCGAAGCATGAATGGCTTTTCTAACTTCATCGCTGTTTAGCCACGTGGTTGCTACTTCATCACTCTGGAATTTACATATTACCCACCAAATAAAATCACTTCATTTTATTTATTTTGAACCTACATTTTTAACTACTACTACTATATGTGTATCATAAATGTTACAATAATAATTAAGGATGGAAATGTGGAATAGATTAATGAAAACTTACAACACAAGGGACTCCCTTGTGGCTCATTTGGGCCATTAATTGTGGCCATAAGGTAACAGGGCCATCTCTGACTGGTGCTCTAAAAGGCCAAGCCCTACCAAACATCCTCTTTCTCACTGCTAGAGGTCTCTCTGTTTTCCCTAATTTTTGGAAACTCATTGGCAACTTAGAACTTCCCTTTGTTGTTTCATCAGGGTTATGGTAGCATGGCTCTAGTATATCGTACACATTAAGCCCTTCAACTGCCTGGTACCATTTCATTTCTCAATAATAATAATAATAATAATAATAATAATAATAATAATAATAATAATAATAATAATAATAATAATAATAATAATAATAATAATAATAATAATTATAATAATAATTATAATAATAATTATAATAATAATAATAATAATAATAATAATAATATAATATAGTAGAAGTTTCTCACCCTTGCAACTTTGTTCATGTTCTTAGAGCATATACTAGCATCACCCTCATTATCGGATTCAAAATTATAGTAATTTCCTTTGCAAGAAGCTTCCACACTCTGCAAAATATAAAAAAAATTATAGGGGAAAAATAAACTTGATTAATAATCATAGAAAACAGAACATAAGTATATGATGTGCTAATTACTAATGATACCATAAATTATCTATTCATAAAACATTGAACTACATACAAAGAAATAAATAAAAACATAAAAAAAAACAAAAAAAAAAAAAAAAAAAAACAAAGTCAAGTTGCTCATTCACCTCTGAACATACAATAGGCCCACATCTCGAAAGCACCATTTAGATATCAAATTTTGATTTCAACCCAAGCATTAAATTACGGATGTCTTAAGTTTAATCTCTATAGAATATAATATCTACTTTTATTCCTTACTCTTTTGTATCAACCAACACAAAATAAATATTTGTTATTAATAAATTAACTAATATATATATATCAATTAAATAAAAAATAAATATTTATGTAAAGATTTGAACAACATTTTACAGATAAATTAGAATATATGTGCATGATTATTTTATTTGAAAGTGTAAAATAAAATATGATATTTGAATAAGTTTTTCTTAAATTTTGATATGATTGATGAGAATGCAAAAATATTATGTAGTTTATTGAGTAAAAAAAGCAATTTATTTATTGAACGCACCTCATAGATAGAGTCGGAAATGAGACCCATCCCGTGCACAAATGGGATAAAAGCACTGTCGCCGTCAAATTCTGGGTCCGTGACACCATTTCCCACAATGTAACCCTACACTCCA
Source organism: Cicer yamashitae (assembly GCA_037974755.1). Lineage (NCBI taxonomy): Eukaryota > Viridiplantae > Streptophyta > Magnoliopsida > Fabales > Fabaceae > Cicer > Cicer yamashitae. The sequence goes on along the minus strand of JBBPBQ010020321.1, from coordinate 3,449,790 downwards.
AACAAAAGTCCAACAAAATTAACAACAGTTTATTTCTATGCCAAATTAATTTAAGGTACTATTTGCTACACTTTATTTTATATTATAGTAGTACTTAAAATATTACATTACCTTCAAATTGATCACGGGCTTTATACGACTCCTGATTCCTGGCATATGGCATACACAAATTTATATGCTATAATTAATTCCACGCCATAAACCGAATATATAGTGCAAGTTGGAAACACTAATACATTAACCCTTTATTACTTTATCACTTTTACATCAACGAGTTTGTAATTTGGTTAACACTATGGTATCATGAAATTTTGTTGGGTGTAACATACAACACTCAATTATTTAAGGCCATATTATTTTTTCATATTTAATTAATTTTTAAATAATTTAAATTTAGAATCCATTTTGCCTTATGAGTATTGGTACACACATTTTCTAGTGGTACCTAAGAATTCTCCTTATAATTGCATTAATTATTATTTTTATGGACATACTTCTAATTATTTTACCGATTTTCTACTATCAATAATAAAATACTACAAAGATAACATTAGCTAATCATCTATCTCTTGTAAAAAAACTAATCATATTTCTTAAATGATAAATTTATAAAATAATACCAATTCTAAACAAATTTAATAGTTTATTTTGCAAGAACAAATTATATTCCATAAACATTATTCGGAGCATAAGAAATGCTAAGAATAGATAATAGTATTTATAGTACATAAGAATTACATGAAAATAGTATAAACCCACAAATAAAAAATTGATTTACTTCATATAAACCGTTGATGTAAAATGTTTTTATAATATCACTAGATCATAATCGATATGTCATTGTATATATATTTGACTTTTACTATAATTACTTTTAAAGTCATGTTTATAAATAAATGTAATGTGTTGACAATAGAAAATTTTTTAAATTGATAATGCATGACAATTAAACTCATAAAAAAATTAATATATTATACTATTATACTATAATTAAATTCAATGTGAAATCCTAATTAATAAATATATTAATATTGTTACCTTTAGCAACTTCGAAAGCTAGAGTGGGTACGTAAATTCCAGCATAAGACTCCCCAGAAATATAAAATGGATTGGCCTGGAATTCTGGAAATTGCTCAAACCACTGCCAACAAAAAAAATCCAAAAACATTATGTATATCATTGTTTTATCTTACGCACGATTGTGACAAGAAATTAAACTAATAAGTATTAAGAAGATCAACATGATCATATTTCTACCATTTCAATTCAAATATTAAATCTTATTTCAAATGGTTAGTTGCTTTCTTTCTTGAAGTACCTTTAAGAGGAAAGCATGGGTATCATAAGCAGTTTGTAGGTCCCCAGTTAAGTATTGGCTTGAGTTGTGTGAGTAAGAGAGCCCAACACCCGTCGGTGAATCCAAATATATGATGTTGGAAACCTGAAATTAATATTATATAGTCATAAGAACAATATAAAGGTACTGTTAAATATACTTCAAATGCATATTTAAGAATATTAAATATAATTAAGAAATTGTTCAAGTAAATTGAGGTAAAAAATACATGATCTTACCGACAAATATCAACATAATTAATATATTTTAATTAAATCAATACTACTATTGTAAAATAAATTATTAAATTAATATTAAAAAATATTTAAGTTTCTACGTTGATCTCAATCAATTTAATTAATTAAATACATTAATGATACATAAATGTCTATTTTTAATACACTCACGTGACATTCTCGATTAATCATTTGAAAAAATATGATTAATTTATTTAAATAAATAATTAATTCAATTACATAGCTAAATAAAATTTTTAACGTGATCTAAATTAATTATCTATTCAATTGAGTTAATCATATTTTTACACGCAATTCAAATGTCGCGTATATTAGTATGTTAAAATAAGATTGTGTCCATGAAATATTTTTGAATCCTATAATAAGGACTTATCGTTTTCCGTCAATTCTTTTTCTTTCAATAAACAATAATTAGATGCAAATTCAATCAAAATTAACAGTCCTTAGGTGCAAATAAAGCATGATTGATTTTGGGGTTTAGTCAAAAGAAAGAAAATTTGGGGGTGTCACGTGTTCTTAACCTTCGACCAGCTGTAAGGATTGTTATGCAAAATGGGCAGGCTCCCTTTTGTTTTTGCAGCCTCGAAATTGAATGGCCCTGCATACATACATTCATATTTCACAATCACATAAACAAATTATTAATTACATTTATTCAAGGTAATGAAACAATCGAGATAACGAACAAAGTGTTACATACATATCAGAGATAAAATATATATTAAAAAAAAATCAACAAAAATTAATATATTTAATATAAAATATATCAATTTTTTTAACTCATTTTTATCTTATGTTATTACGGTGAAAATACTCTCTAAAGTTTTAAATATAAAAAAAAATACATATCTGCTAGCCAAATTTGAATTATGCATTGTAAATTTGAAAATTTTGACTCACTTTCTTGGAAACTATGATTGCAAATTTGACTCACTTTTCTATATATGCATTGTAAAATTGAAAATTATCAATTTGCTTATTTTCTGAAATCTTTGGGGAAAAAATAGAAATAGAAAAAAGTACTTATTATTCAACAATTGAAAATTACCAAAAGAGTTGTTGGTAGCCTCACATTAATTAACTTTCAAATGCTGTCACAGCACATTTAAAAGGTCATTCATGTGAATAGTTTAAATATAATTAAAACTGAACGATATAAAATCGCGTAAAAAAGTTTTGCATTAATTCCTATTGAACATAATTTTTTAAAGTATCTTGATTAAGAACAAATTATTAATAATTATGCTATAATAAATATAAGGAAGAAGATATTCAAATATTAATATATGGATTGATTATATTACTAATGTTGGATGGTACCGCATGATTAAATTGATACATATATACATGTATAATTAATTAATTCTGTTGTAATTTTACTGTGATTTTGATTTGATATGGATTTTTTAATAATTATACAATCTTTTACTTTTATGTTTATTAAAAAAACTTTTATGTCAAAAACTGTTTATATTTGATAATTAATTAATATATATTTTTTTAAAAAAAAATGACACAAAATTCATAACTTTTACTACATAAATATTTTTAGTAGAAGTAATCATGTTTGAGAAACATTAAGCAATCAAGTAAGGTAAAGATTAGACATGAATAGAACATGTTAAAAGTAATCAAACATGTTTGAAATTCAAATGTTGCCTTGAATTGTGTGATCCAATAAAGGTAGTGATTAGGGACAATTATTATGTGCCCCGCCCATACAGGGGGCAGTTGAAGAATTAATAAATTTGATGAGAGTGACATATATATAAATTAAGAGTAGCATAATTAGATATAAGCATACCATGCTCATAAACGAAGCCATCAAAGCTGGAACACCCAGGTCCACCATTCAGCCATAGCACTACTGGATCCTTCCTAGGATTTCTTTCTGAACTTACAAAGTAATAGAACAGGTTCTTCCCATTCTCACCTTTTCCATCAATATTTATATACCTGAAATCAATTTTTAATTTAATCCCAACAAATTCAAAAAAAAAAAAAAACCTTTCAATTATTATATAAATTATCTATATAAATTTCATCACCTCAAATTAAATATAAAAAATAAGTGTTTTACATCAATATTGTGGATAATTTGATTAAGATAATTTGTTTATGATTTATGAAATTAAAATATAGTTTTTATACGTACCCTGAGTAATGGTTGGAGAGGAATTTGCCTGAAAAGCCAGGGAGTTGTGTGATGAGAGCTCCTTGAGGTGCAGCTTCACCAAAGATAATCCAATGAACCAACACAAATATGCAGAGTGGTAGTAGTAACTTGTGATTGGCCATGTCCATTAATTCCCTTCTCTGAAAATATCAACGTGGTGAAAAAAGTATACAATGGATGAAATAAAGCAGTGAACCACACAGTGTATATATAAATATGTAGGGGCGAGCGTGCGTAAGATATAGAATTTAATACTAATTAATAGTGAAGGCCAAACAAAGCCAAGTATTTGGTTTAAATTCATTTATATAAAAAAAATGTATTAAAAGGGGATAAAAAAATCATAATTATTAAATAAATAAATGTTTACTAATTTTTTTGTAAATTTTAATTAAGTCACAGAATATTTTGTACAAATTATTTTATCTGTTTAAAAATATTTTTTAATATTTTTATGAACAAAAAAATAGTTTAAAATAAAAATAAATTATTTAAAAAATGTAAATAAATTTTATTATTAATTAATTAAACTGTTAATTTATTTATTTTATTAAAGAAGAAAAAACATTAAAAAAATGGTTTAACAGTATCATTAATTAATAATAAAGTTAAGGTCAAGGCTGAACGTTGTTTGTCAAAAAGTAATAATAAACCAACTGTATTGCAAGAAGGCTATACATAAAGAATATAGAGTGAAGAGTGGTTTTTGTTAGCCACAAATGACTTGAATAAGTCTATGATATAATATACACATGATAATATTCAGTAAACAAAAATATAGACATAATAAAATTTATTATATTTATGTGTTTTATGCACATGATAATATTATTTAAATAACAAAATAATCTTTGTGAAATAATTATATATTTTTTCTAAATTAGGTTGTAAGATATATATTATATATAAATGACAAAACTACTTTTACAAGAAAATCACATTAAATGTTAAAAAATTTAAATTAATATTAATATTTTTAATTTTTAATAATAGTATTATTTTGAATTTTTTATGTCAATTGGTGTTTATATATATAAGTTACAAAATTATTTGTGATAAAATCGTACATATTTTTAAAAAATTTAATTTAATATCATTTTATTTTGTTTTTTTTAATTTATATTGATATTTTTTATATTTTAAATTATATTTTATTGAGATAAATCACTAAATCGTTGTCTTTATTCTATCATATCGATTTTTAATTAAACTCAAATTTAAAATAAATATTTTAACAAAAAAATATAATATAATAAATTTTAAGATTGATTTATCATATTATCATGTCTTGTTAAATATTGAATTGAAACAAAATATAATAGAATTATCTTATTTTATTCTTGTATTGCACACCAACAAAATATAATAGACTTATCTTATTTTGTTCTTTGTATTGCACACCAAAGAGGTTATGAGATAGGGACAACTAGCTTTTCTTTAGTCCAAACTTAACCAAGGGAAATCAGATCTATAAATGGATTAAGAGTATCTTTAGACCGAGGGTGAGTTCAACACAATTCTTGTTAATAGTAATATTTTAATTTCGTTAAAACTCTAAAATGTACTTTCTCAAAATTATATAATTTATTTTGATTCTCTCAAACTCATAATCAATCAAAACATATGCTAAATATAACTTTCCATAAAAACGGATTTAACAAAGTTATAAATTTCAGTTGTTGCATACTGTTTTTTACGGTTGTTCCATTTCAGTTGTTCCATATTATTTTATTTCGTTAATATATTGATATCTAAACAGAAGTGTTCGTGTAATAAAGATGATTTTAAACCATTCTTTTATAAATTTGTTGTACCTAATTTATTTTTATATAAATCATTTATAAGGTAAAGAAATAAAGAATAGTCATATATTATTAAAAAAAATCAGACCTCATCTCTTTACAATTTGAAGCTTGAATTTTTGTCACTAAGTGTCACTTCTAAAATTACTGTAGTAATTATGAGCACTCAGTTGAAAAATTAAAGAAAGACAAAGTATTTGGTGGCTACTGTTTTAATTAGTTAGATCGTGGCCAATGATATATGTGATTATTTGTCCACTCAGAATGGTTGTTTTAGTGGGGGGCTGTCCAACACCGGGACCAGGATTTGGTTTCCTTGGTGGAACAACATGAAAAGTTTTATTACATATTTAATTTTACTGTGACAAAAAAAAATATTTTTAATAAATACTCTCTTTCTCTGTAAAAGTTTTTCACTTTCGTTTGCTTAACCTCATTCATAATGTATGTTACATTAAAAAGTTAATCATAACTAAAAAATGATATACATTAAAAAAAGTATCATCAACCAATATGTTTATATTTTTGTGATTTTGTCTTCATTCATTGCTCTATAAAAATAATCACATTTTTTATTTTCCATATATTTTTTTAAGATCAAATAAATTTTTAATCTATATAAATTTTTAAAATTATTTTTAATTCTTATAAAAGAATTACATTTTTAATATATAAAATTCATATATCGTTTTTTAATATTTATAGAATTATTCTATAAGTTGTTTTAATCTTTGTTGGATCAAAATATTATTTAACTTTTAAATTTTTGAATTATTAAATATATTTTAAACATTATTTAATGTTCATCTACAAAAATTTATAAATTTTTAACTTGAAATTAATTAAATATAATTTTTTTAAATATTATATGTTTAAGATAAAAATAACAAAACATATAAGCTTTAAACTCATTAATGTGAAAGAGACTTTTTATATTGTTGTACAAAAAAATTCTTTAAAAATATTTATTTATATTTCAACAGAGACTAAAAATATTTACATAATAATTTCTAAAAACTAAAAAACATAATTTTTTTTACATAAACTAAAAACAAAATTTTATAATAACGAAATACTTATTTAACTCAGGTACTACTGATTTCTTTTGTCAATAATTTCAACCCTTCAATCTCTTATATTTTTCAACAAGGGTAAGCATTCTTATAAATATCACACAAAATCAATGTCTTATAAATATACTACGGTGTGCTATATCATCAATCGCTCCACTTGTCATTTAACTTTCTAAGGTTCCAACACGCGAGTTAGGATGTTATCCATTTAATATTAAGTGTATTAAAAATATTCAAACCCACTAAATATCAAATTATTAAATTTATATTCAAAAATTAGAAATGAAAGAAATAGAGAGGATAACAAATTGAGAGAATCCTAATCTCTGCACATACACTTCAGTTGCAGAAAGCACAAAAACCTTATCCCTCAATATCCAATTTCTAATCCTACAATAAATTATAATGATTTTTTTACTCAAATTAATTAATGAATGATTACAAATTAAAAAAAACATTGAAGTCTAACTTTACCACACACAAGGAATGATCAATTACTTTAATTTTAGTGACAAATAAAAAAAAAAAAAAAGACAAATAAGAGAATAAAGATAGATAGATAGGTATCTTACAAGTGCTTGTGGAGAGTGGGTGGTTGGTTGAGCAAAGCGCGTCGGCGTTGGAAGCGATTCCAAATCCGAAAAGGGAGTGAATGAGTCACAGAAGCAACGGTTTTATGTTGATGAACTGAAATAACAAAAACTTCACGGATTTGGCTTATAACACAAAAAATGAAATAACGACGGATATAACAAAGCACAAAACTGGATATTTTATTGTAATGATGTAATGTGAGCACTAGTTTACCAAAATGGTTCGAAAGTGTGTAATTTACGTGGATGGGGAAGTTGCGGATGCAATTGAAGTTGTCGCATTTTTTGCAAAAATACAATCGTATATAAAACAAGAGTTTGTCATTTTATAACTTTATGAGAATAAATGTTCGAGATTCCAATTTCGAATTCATGCTTTTTTTAGTTGTTTATATGAAATTGGAAGTCGGTGATATTATATGGGGATTGCATTTTTGGTTTTAAGAAATTAATTAAAACTCTATAAATTGCAATGCCATTGTCATACCTTTTGATTTAGGTAAAATCCAAATAGCCGACGGGACATATATAACCCAATTCAAAATGGGCTTTGTTGAACAATAATGGCATGAGGCCCTCTTACGGCAAGATTATCCATTATTATTCATTCTATTTTATTCTGTTTTCTTTTAGTTTTTCATAGATTCCTTCACTAAAAATAACATTTTCATTTGTTGTATTCAAAATTAATAAATTATTACTACATTTACTTATATTAGTTATTCGAAATTAATATATATCTATTTCTATTTAGATTTTTATTTTTATATTTTAAAATTATAAATTATAAATGTTTAATGTATTGCATAATTTGAAAAAATAAAATAAAAATATAAGTTACTACTATAACTGTTTATTTAATAATTATTCAAAATCTAACATGTTTTTATTTCTATTTGAAAATTATAATTTACTACTATATCTATTTATATTAATTATTCAAAAGTTAACATAATTCTATATTTCTATTCTATTCGAAAATTATAATTTACTATTATATCTATTTGTAATAATTATTAAAAAAAAATAAGTATTTCTATTTCTATAATCCAAAGTTATAAATGTTTAATGTATTTCATTAAAAAATATATATACTTTACTACAATATTTTTTATATTAATTATTTGAATATTAACATATTTCTATTTCTATTCAAACATTATAATTTAAATACTACGCCCTCTCCGGAATGAAATATAAACAAAAATAGTAGTTAAAAATTAATATATCTAAAGTTTAGACTAAATTTTTGACCACACACATCAATCTTTTGACTATCACTTTTGCTTATATATCATTGCAGATGAGGTATATCTGTAAGTATCAAATATTTGAAATTGATCATATTCCAATTTTTATTCAAATTTTCAATATCAAATTTCTATTTCTATATTCGAAAAATATACATGTTTATTTATTGCATTTTTTTAAAAATGAAATCAAAATTATAATTTATTACTAAATTTGATTTTATTTATTATTTGAAAATTAGCATATTTTTATTTCTATTCGAAAATTAGCATATTTCTATTCAGAAATACAAAATACAAATTTCTATATTAAAAAAATAATAAATGTTTAATGTGTTGCATATTTGAAAATATTAACTATAATTTACTACTATATTTGTTTGTATTAACTACTCAAAAATGAACATATTTCTATTTCTATAGTAAAACTATAATTTACTAGAATATCTGTTTGTAGTA
>JBBPBQ010020321.1:3422528-3437426 GCA_037974755.1 Cicer yamashitae | reverse complement strand
AAAATTTATTTTAGACACAATATAAGACCAAAAATGCATTTAAACCTATTAATTTTATTAGTCCAAATTATATAAAATTTAAATACTTTTTTAAAATTTAGTTTATTTTTTAGATTTAATTTAGCCTTTTAACTATAAAATTATTCAATTTAGTTCTTTAAATTATATTTATTAACACAAATGTGTCATTTTTATCTAAGTTATTAGTAAAAGTCAAACTTAAATCAAATGTGCATGTGAAAATAAAAATTTGTAGAAATATACTACTATATAACTTTGATTATTGCAGTTTCCAAAAGTAATTGCTAATCTCACTATGAAAAACAATTGTTGTAACTTATAATATAACATAATATAGAGTAAACAACACCCATGATCTCTTAACTTAATTTCAGTTAACGTTTTAGTTATTTATTTTTTCTTTTTTGATTTGGTCCTTTATTTTAATTTTAAGTGACAATTTGATCTTTTATGTTTTAAAATGTCAACAATGTTATCTTTTCTTTTTGCAAAACCCATAAAATTTTCAAACAAAACCTATAAAATTAATTATAATCCTCAATATAATGCAAATTTTATCAAATTCATAACTTAAATCTTTAAATAAATTCATATTTTTATCTCTAACAACATCAAATAAAGAATGAAAATATGAGTTTATTATTTGAAGATTTGAGTTACGAATTTGAAGAAATTTGTATTATATTGAATAATATAATTAATTTTATGGATTTTGTTTGAAAATTTTGGTAAAGTTTTTTAATTTTTGTAAAAAAATGATAACATTGTTGACATTTTAAAATATAAAAGATCAAATTGTCACTTAAAATTAAAATAACGTACCAAATCTGGGAAAAAAATAAATGATTAAAATATAATATATATATATATATATATATATATATTCTAATCTAATATACTATTATTAAATAATATATGTAATAGCAATATATGTATGTGTGTTTATTACATGAGAAATAAACATGAGAAATATACTATTAAACCTATGATGAGTCTCTCTAAATATGTCACTGCATGTTGGATTGAATTGATTTTGAATATAGAATCATTTGATTTGAATTAGTCTTTCTTCATTCTTCATTCTTCAACTTATCCACACTCTCAAGGTACCCTCCACGTTATCCTACCACCGTCTATGAAGTGTTGTTCTCACCTTTATCATACAATAAATTCAATGAAGATTTTTATATTCACACACTCATCGGATGAATCGTCGGAGTCGTTAATCATTCTTCTGTTTCTTTTCTAAATATAAGTATGACTCTTTCTTCTTCCTTTTAATTTTTTTAATGTTTGAAATTTAAATGATTTTTTGTTACATTGTTGGTAAACCTTGAAGATTTAGAAGGGGTAGTTCCAACTCCCTTTAGAAAAATTGGTATTTTCTTCCTTTAAATTAACTGTCAAATATAAAACAAGAAAGACTTTGATTCAACGTTTTAATGACGAATTTATGGATAATTAAAGATTTACTTAATGATGAATTGTGACCATTAATTCATTTTGTATAGAAAAAATTGATGATAATTTTAAGATTGTGTATAACTTGGGATTAATATTATCAACTATTAGCTAGTGTAAGGGCTATCAAATAGGGGAAAGAAGAGGATTTGCCTAAACCTTAATATATTTGGGGGAGAAGAATTAGTTTTCCTAAACCCTAAATATATTTGGAAATAACCAACGTAACAAACATATATATGCACATGTTAATTTTATTTACTGAGATTCATTTACAATTAACAATTAAATATTTATTGAAAAACAATTAAATATTTACAATAAACAATTGAGAGTATCTTTTATTATTATTTATTGAACTTTATATTTATTTTCATGTCTACGTATTAATTCTAAATTATTTATATCACATTTTTTAATTTAATTATGTGAATTAAATTTATGTTAAATTTATTTTTATTTTAATGTAAAATAAGTTAATTGAAAATAATAAATATTTTTTATTTTGATAAAAATAATTTAATTAATAATAAAGTATGTGAGTTGAAATTAGTCACCAAATTCACAACTCATATTTAAGTCTGATCCGAAAAAGCCTTCTACCTGCTAAACTGGTGATACAGATCTCATAATATGTTTTAACCCCTTTTAAGTGATCAATATTCTGACCTAACTTTCAATTTTTAAAACACCATTGTAAATGACTGGTAAAAACTTTAAATGATTCATATTATGAACGAATGTAATAGTAATATTAGGTGTATGAAACTGAGAACTCAAACTCTCTGCTATTGTAGTAGCACTGCAATTCTTATGTATTAAGAAAATATAGTAATTAATTAAGAAATAAAAAGGAGGGGGCCACATTAACCTTATCCAAAAATATAAGCATGAAAAAAGAAGAAAATAAGAAAAAGAAGAGGCTCACGTTTCTCAACATATTTAGTTTGTAACCCAAACAATACACCTTCCGCCTCGGAATGGGGAGACATGAATCTCACTGCCGCAATTTCTTCTTCTTTTTGCTCCGCCGCACTCCACCGGAATACATCCAATATACGGACATGCGCACCCTTATCCTTCCGGCATCACCACAACCACTCTTCTTCGTTGCGAGGTTTCATTTCTTCTCTTCTCTCTCTTTCTCACACACAAATATATTATTATACTATATTAATTGATTGTTCAAGATATAATATATTATACAATACAAGAATAAAACTCTGATGTGTTGATAGCGTAAAACTTTTTTACAATTAAACTCTTAATGATTTACTAGTAATGTGTCTGGGAAAACAATTCTTATACACACAACTCTGAGATCATTAGAAATGATTGACTTTTATTATATGATAACTATTTTTAAAGTCACACATGATTGGTTAAACTCTTATTGAATAAGTGTTTATCATATAATTTATGCCATAATTAAAGAGGGAAAACGTAAATCTCTTTTCATATAAGTTGTAAGCTGATTTCTTAAGGTGTCACAAGGAGATTACTCAAATAAGCTGAAAATATCTTGATTGTATGTCATAAGGTAGGTTTTAAAAGTTCTAAATAAGCTCTTCCAAATGCGTATGAATTGTCAAAGTTAGTAGCATTCTCTCTCACACACACAAGAAAACGGACTTTTTAGCAACTTACAAAGTGGATAAATGTGAAATGGCATGTGTTTTGCAGTTGCTAATGATGCTGATAGGACTGAACTGTCATCAGATGCCACAACTGAAACAACATATTCAGATGCTGATAAAATGGTTGATAGTATGAACTTTGGTGAGCTTTGCAATGAGTTTGAGTGCAACAGTAGTCCTTTGGTAGAATCCACTGCAAGACAACTTGCTCGCGATATACTTGAGCTAAGGAGTGGAAATCGAGCACTTGGAACCTATGCAGTTTCTGTCACTTACAAGGTACTTAAGCGCTTTGTAATGTTCATCAAGAAAACATGATTTTCCTAGTATGGTTTTTCTTTGTAACGTAACAAAGTAAATTAGTTTGTTTCCCTATTTGGAGTTTTAATCTTTTATGTTATGTTATGCATGTTTATGATATTGTTACTGTTTACAGGACCCTATCAGGAGTTTTACTGGTCGGGAGAAGTATAAGAGACCCTTATGGGCAGTCATTGCATTAGACAACCCTTCTGCGGTGAGTTTAAATTATGAGTCCTGCTCCTAAGGAAGCAATTAATCTATGAAAAAACAGGGATTATGTGATTTCCTCTTATCATAAACTGTTTGATCAATGCTTGAGTAGATAGAAAATGTTAAAACTTCAAGTGCATTAATTTTTCCTTTTCAATTTGATGGGCTCGATATACATCAGCTCGGTGTTGTCAAATAGTGGGGCTTATAGCGCTATAGAGTGGCGGAATTTGAACAAACTTAGAGTGTTCACGTTATGTGATGCGCTGTATAGTACAAAGTATTTCAAATGATGACCATAGAAGAGCTATAGTATTGCAACATAGTGGAATTTGAACAAACTGTTATTTTCCATGATCCGCGATTGACAACATTGCATTTGCATCAGCTATGTACTTCCTAGTGTCTATTTTTGCCACTGATCAATCTGGTGTCTTCAATTTCAAAACTTATTTCCTTCTCAGATATTCCATCCATTCCTATAAAACCTTCCATTTGAGGTAATTGTCTAAGAAGTGTTGTGTGTTGAAGTTATTTAACAAGTTTCAATTCAACAAAATTCACTATATTTGAGTGGATTTGTTAGTGAAATATTCATGTATTTTTATCATTCTATTAGATTTCTATTTCACTTATTAATATTTAAAATAAATTCGTTAAAATGGAAGGTAGGCTTATCGTGAAATTCTATTTGGTTGGTCACAGACTGTGCAGGAAATGGCTATGTTGTCAACAAGTGTTTTAAGCATCAAGTGGACAATTAGAGGGAAGCTTAAATCTGTTCTTGCTGGGGTAGGAGGAGATCTCATACTTAGAATCACTTCAAAATTCACTCTTAACCAAATTAGTGGACAAGTCATTCAGCATGAAGAATTATGGGACTTGTCAGCTTCATCTGCTAGTGCTCGGGCGTTTTTCTGGACATCGCGCATTCTGTTTGCTACTGTTGAATCTGTAAAAGATTTAGCTAATAGTGCCAAGAATTTTAGTGCTAATTTTTCAAACAAAAAAGAGGACATGGATATTTATCCAGATCCTTCTGGTGATCCAACCAAGGTGAGTTCTGTTCTGTAGAAGTAGAAGAATCTTAAATGTATGGCTTCATCATCCTATCCTTTTTAATCTTGAGTGCATTTTGGTTTATTTAATGAATCAATAAATCAGGCAAGGCGTTCCATTCTCCCAGTTTATTTCTTTACATTTTTTTACCATTATTACGTGATGGTATGAACCATGGTTATTAGTATCTTACATTACATGCAAGTCGTATTTCGATTCAATATAAAACTGAATCTAATTGATACGAATCTTTAGTGTGTATCTATATTGAACACAAATCTCATCTTGAATCCCGATTCATTATGATAAATCCTGATTCACTACGACGAACCCCAATTTATTCTAATGAATATTAACTAAATTTTGTATAGTCAACCACTTTTTTTGTGAACTCTGTATAGTCGATCATTTGATTCATGACTTAAAACTTGAATTATTGAGATGATATATCAACTTACAGGTTTGCTGTGTCTTGTTTTAACTTAAAAATGTCATTTTTATTGGCAAAACTCATCACGCCAATAAAGATAGCCATAGAAAATTGTTCTTTATGTATTATTTGGAATTTTGGACATTTTATTGGATGAGTTGATTGTTGGTTTGTTCTTATTCAGTTCTTCCAAAGAGACGACAGCTTTCAACAAGATGTATACCAGATTGCACTACTCCTGGCAGTTCTTTATTTTGTGGTACAAGTTCTGAGGCTAACTTTGTAAGAAAAACATGTCTGCCTTGTTATCATCTGCATTTTACATCTTTTTATTCATGAATATCTATCAGTATAATGTGTAATTACCAGCTTATAATCATAATGTTGTTCTGTCAAAGTTATAATATAGTATATTGTTCTAACTGTGTATAAATTCAGATGTTTTGGTACCACAAATATACAATTGACTGTTTGATTATTGTGCTATAAAACGAACAAGCATATTTGAGATGTGTGATATTTTTTTTGGCAAAAATACATTTTTAGTCTACTTAGGTCGTTTAAGTTTATTTTTTTTCAATTCGGTCTTTTAAGTTACATTCGTTTGTATCATTAGCTTTCAAGATATATTAAATTACGCATATAGTTGTTTAAGTTTGAAAATTTTATCGAGTTACTGTCATAAAATGTTAAGATTTAATCGAAATATCGCAACAAATTGATTATCCAAACTTCTTTGCATGTGAAAGAAGTTAAATACATTGATTATGCAGATAGATATTTTTTTACCTTGTTTTTAAGACTATACACGTGTTTAAATTGTTGTAGAGAAAATCAAGAAATATATACCATTTATAAGATTTGATGAATGTTTTCTAAATGATTAGTATGAAAGAAATATTGTTGCTGCATTTGATAAGGTTTCAAATTTTATCGGAAACTTTTAATTGAACTAATTGTTGTTGAAATTGAGATAAAGGACTAATGTTGCAAATAAAATGTAACTTAAATGACCAATTTGAGATAAAATAAACTTAAATGATCTAAATAGAAAATGCATTAAACTTAAATAACTATAGGCGTAATTTTACCTTATTTCTTATGGATAAATTTTGTGAAACTGTCATACTTCAAAGACTCTTCTATACTTACTAGTCTATGATTTTAATTTCTGAGTACTCCGTAAAAATCAAAGCAATATGTAATAACAGAATTGGTTCCATTTATATTTGCTAGAAATCCTAAAATCCATAGTTTGATTTGCACTTGTTTTCTAATGACATTGCATCCATTAGAAAATTAATCACACAACTTATGGCTCACTTAAAAATGAAGCAAAAACAAAAGTAACTCAAGAACTCTGAAGTTTTGTTCTCCCCTTTTCTAGGTTATATTTCACTCTATACGAGAAATAGTTTAAATATATGCAGTTATGCACCAACAAGCACAACAATCAAAGAATTATGTTACAGTAAAATGAAATAAATGCCACCCCTCATATATATAATATATATAGTAAAACTATTCATTTAAGTGCTTAGCATTGCAATAAGCAACAAAAAGAATGTCAATATTCTTCCAATTAACACGGTGGAAGCTGAAGAAAGATCGTGTGCTCCCACTGTATATACAGATCCACTCTTTTCATCCTTCACTTTAATGCTGGAAGAGCCTAAAGAATCAACAAGAAAATGCCAAGTCATTCTATGTACACATAAGTATTAACAAATTCATAATATAACGGTCACAAATGAAAGAAGCTAAAACAAATTAAGCCAATTTTTGGAGTGAATTGTCATTTTAGCTCGAAAAGTTATAGCAGTGAACGAGTTTGGTCACTAAAATTAACGAAATTTCAAAATGATTAAAGAAATATTAGCTCTTGGAATCATCCTAAAGAGACTAATGTGATCAAAGATTTTTTCAATTTTAGAAATAATTTTGAAAATTTATTTAATTCCGGAGACCAAATTGTTCGACCTCTACACTTTCAAGAAATGAATTAGCGTTTCATTTCTATTTTGGCCAAACTCTCTTAACTTAGTCGCGAACTTTCTTTCATGAATCTCAAAACATTTACACGAAACATGAAAATGAATCGCAGACTGCGGAGAGAGAAAAAGACATCAAAAACAGGAAAGAAACAACCTTAGATTGTAGCAAATAGCAAATAAATAAGCGGGGAACTCACAATTGAAATCTGTCCATCCAATAACCATATTTTCAAGATCATATACAACTAATTTGTTTGACAGCACCAAATCTGCAATTGGAAATATGTTGATGTTAATAAAAGATATAGTCATCCAAAGTTATTAGAATTGTAAGTTTAAAATTAGCACCAGTTAAGTCACGTGTTATATTTAATTCAACATATTTTACCACAGTGGAGTAAAGGTACAAGATACAAACATAACTATGTGAAAGTTATTAATTTAACCTAAAAATATCAGAAACAGTAAACAGGGTCAAAATGAACAGATCATGCCTTATACTAAGTCTCCCCTAGAGTCAATAGATTAAATTATAATTGAAATTTCATTTGAAACTTTACCTCCAAGAAGAATCAGGTCTTTTCCATCTTTAGTCTGTGTGTTACTTTTCTGCCAGCCAATACAGTATATATCATTCTGGAAAATAAAGAGAAAAAATAATATCAAGAAACAGCTTTTTTTTAACACCAAAATCCAAGTTTTTGAAATAAAAAGTAGCATTATATAAAACAAATCTCACTGTAAAAGTATCCATAAGGAATAACCAACAATTAAACTCTTCAAATTGCAATATGAATCATCATTGTAGTCAACAGTGTACAGAACATAAATTTCCAGGATCCCGAAACGAGATGAATTTAAGTTCATACTCACTTTATACAGGAAGAGGTAGTCGTGAGCATAAACGGTCAGAGTAAGCCCCGCAAAGTAAAACTTGACACTTGGAAATCCTTCGTCAAAACTGCAAAATTACAATGATCCACAAGTTAAGAGCTGCACATGCCATATGAGCTTGTTGCCTTATTTGCCTTATTGAATTAAAGAAACTTAAGTCTTTATGGACTAATCAACCAAGAAAATGAACATTAGTCTCCTATAAATTGCACAGTATACATATTCAAATTAACAATGATGACATCAAAAAAGAAAATAATGTCACATATTAATATTGGTAAATGATACTTACATCAAAATAAAAGAGGACTGCAAATTTTCTATACAAAGTAAAATTAAGTTACAAAGATAAGTATCATACTTGTCAGAATAATGAAAACAAGTAAATTGTTCTTCAACGAGAAGCAATTTCAGTCCAGGCTGCCGAGCCAAAATCTATTATCACAAAGAACAATCATGAGGATTCAAGTGTAAAAAAATTTGATTCGCTTAACTCTGAAGTCGCACTTACCCTTGTTATAAGCTGGTCATAAACCGAAGCCGGAAGATAAGCCAAGGTTGTACCGCTATCAATTATTGTTCCTCTCCCATTTCCAGTATCAAAAAAATCTGTAGGGAGTATTATGGACTCCCCATCAACCTCCATGTCCTTCAAAATCACATTGTAGTGTGCCCTGAAATAGTCAATTGACAACTGTTATGACATAATTCCAATCCCATAACCTAAATTGAATATAAAATACATAACATGAATCTGAAAGAACATTTAAAAGAGAATATGTTAAGAGAGTTTATATTAAAAAAATTTATAGCTTATCTCGGAGATTGCAGAATGAATCTACCTTCATAAAAGATGAATGCCTTAAAAGAATAAAATGTACAAAAAGTGATTGAATTCAGTGGCATTATCATTATCATCAAAACAATATATCAAACTTTTTCATCAAATTATTATTATAAGAAAACAGAACAGATCGAATAAACTGGCTAAAGATAATACGGCATGAGAATAAAAAGCTAAGATTCTGCACATACATTCTAGGCACCAATGGAGTAGTATTAAATTTTGGCTCCATCACTTGCCCTATGGAAAATATTCCTCCTCCATTGATACTATCGAGGCAATGCGAAAATATTCTTTTCACCTTTCCAGATGCAGCAAGCTGTGAAAGCACAGAAGAATTTGCTTGTCCAAAACCAATTATTCCATCAAGGGCTTCCTCAGAAGATGAACTCAATGTACCAGATTGTTTAGCACCACACCTGTCAGCAAGTGAATGTTCATAAATACTTAAAACTATTAAAACTAAGGCCCTATTAGGATAAACAACTTAATTAGCATAAGAGTTTATCATATAAGTCCTTATGTATAAGTTGTTTCTATAAAAAAAGATAAATTATCTCAAACAAGTTGAAAACAATATAAGGACATATCATTAGCATAAACTATCTCAAACAATCCCATAAGTGCTTATGCTAGTAGATAAACTCAAATAAACCAAACCAAACAAGATCTGAGGCTATGAAGAAAAATAACTTATCAACAAAAAACGATAGCCAGGCGCTATAAAGCACCGGACATCCAACTATTGTGCAAAGGCAATCTTCAACTGAAAAAATCAATCAATACATTTAAAGAAACTACTCAAGATACCCAAAAAAATAATCTAGTAGAAACATACAAATGATTATAACGGAAAGTATCCACATAAGACAAAGCATTTAATGGAGGAAGAAATTACAGTTTACAACCAAGAAAACTCTTCCATGAAAAGGACACATAAGAACTTATCAAACTCCATAACATTGACTGCAGATTCTACCGAGGCCTGCAACATTTGACTATAAATGTGGCAATGAGCTTGTAACAGTTGACATTGGCCCTAGTCTTCTAAGGTTGGGATATGAAGATGGTTCAAATATTCAATTATTCATTAAGTCATCTATCACATATCTACGTGTATTTGTGAGTATGTGATGTAAAGTATTAGAAATCATACTCACCCAAAAACCACACTGCCATTTTCTGGTACAGTATGTAGATTACCACTAACTCGGTCGAATGTAAGAGAATCCTTGACATAGGAACCAGAGGTTGTACTTCCATCTCCATAAGTTATGCTGTATGGACAGGACATGTCTTGCTTGCATCCAGAAATTGGACCATCATACGTGGAAGTGCAAAAATCGTCATCACAAGAAACCACATTTGAAGTATTGGAATCATTCGGGTCATAGAGGGTTAAATCCATCTGTAACATGATAATATTGCAAAAACTACATTACTATATGGTTAAACAATATAAACAAAAATATATATATTCTTATAATTCAACCAGAAAGCATGAAAATTAAAGCAGCGTAATCTATACTACATACACCAAGACCACTCTTCTTGGGACATGCTGTGCAGCCGACACAATTGACCCAAAGAATGTCACTTCCTGTATCAACTTGCACATAGAAGTCTTTTGCAGGAGAGCCAAGCCCTATTTTGGTATAATACAACCTAACCAAATGAAACAAACAACATTAATGAAGCATTCAAATGAAAATGATAATAAATGATAAATGATCACTTTCTCTTCTTTACCATACTACATAAATTGTAGCAGAAAACAGACATAAAGAATTTAACCGAATGAATCGCCAAATTTAGTCCTTAAAATTATAGGAACCAGACAATTTGGTCTCTGAAATTAACGAAATTCCAAAATAACCCATAAAATAAAAAGACTTATAATATGGTTGAAGATTTTTACTTTTGGAATCATTTTAGAATTTCGTTAATTTCAACAATCAGATTGTTTGAATTTTACAATTTCATGATTAAAAGTTAAAACTATGATTCTCTCAAATTGAATTTAAATACTAGTAGATAATAAACAATAATAAAATAAAATAGGTGCATGATAGAACAAACAAAATAAAGACCAATGGAGTTAGTATAGCTGAACCAAGGTTTGAATATCTATTGAAAGAGGTAGTCACATTTAGTTGGAAGGTAACCACATTTAGTTTCCAACACGCCTCGAATAGAATTACCTCTCATAGAGGTAAGATATGGAAAACAAAAAATAAAGAAAATGGAAAGGGGAAGAAAGCAAACCCAGTTGAAGAAGGAAGACCATTGCCACCAAGAGGAACATCAACAGCAGACAAAAATCTACCATGTCTACGAGCATCATGAGCTTTGATTGCATCTAAACTCTCATGAGGTCCTTTGAATTTTCGTTGAACAGAGAAAACCAAATTGGCATTGGAAGAAGAAACAAGGCAACATAGTTGAATAGAAAACAAGGCAACAATAATAAGAATCAACCCTCTTACACGATCCATTGTAGCTTCGATAGAAAGCAAGCAACAAAAGAGAAAGAGAACAAAAACAAAATAAAAAGGAAAGAAATCAAAGAGAATAGACTCTATCCATTGCCGACCCCATTGAGAAAGAAATAAAAGGGTCGGTGAAAGGATAGAGAGAAAGAAGAAGAAGAAAAAGGGGAGAAAGAAAGCAAAGAGAAAAAAGAGTAGAGGGAACTTTGTGAACGACGGAGAAAGGAGAGGGAATTTCGCGGTTTCAACGGCGAACGACAATCTATTATTTTAGAAAATAAATAAATATAAAACACTGAAATTAGACAACGTTGTTTTGTTTCTTTTTTGGTCCTTTGCTTTCTTCGCTTTGTTCCTTCCGTTTCATTCATGTCATGTCTTTGCTTAATGCTTCCCCTTTTTTTTATCGTTAATGCTTCCCATTTTTGGATTATGCAATTTAATATTTAAAGAGTGTAAAGTTGCACTTACCTTGTAAAATTATTTATTCAATTCGGATCATTAAATTTGCTACATTGTATTTTATTGTTAGTGTACTCTCTTTTATTCTCATATATAAATAAAATTTATCAAATTTTACTATAATTCAATTTCTCATTTATTATTATTCTACAACTTTTCAATAACTGATTTCCTTCTTCTTCAACTTCTTAAATTAAAAGGACCCCAACCAACGTACACACGCCATTGACTTCACCAAGTCATATATTAGACACCATTTTTGGCAATCAATACATCAATTTTGTTTTTGCTTTATGCCACTCTTTTCTTGTACCCATTCTTTTATATCTTTCCCTTTTATTTGCATCTACCTCTAATTTCCATTATAAATAAAAACATATATATTCATGCTTATTAAAAAATTATTTTCATTGAAAAATATTTTTAAAAGAATATTAGTAAATGACAAAAAAATGTATGACTTTGTGTAAAAAATTATGCATTTTACTAAATATCCATTATTAAAAAAAGTATTATATGTATTAGAAACGTATATAACATTAATTAAAGTATCTCGACATATTTTTGACCCAAAAAAAAGTAACTCTACATATTTGCTCCAAGTATTTCTATCACCGAAAATTATTATCCCAACCCACTTTTTGTAAGAAAAAAATTACAAAATGGTCATGAGATTTAGTACCTCATGAAGATTTGGAGCTGATATATCCTCCGAAATTAATTATAAATAAAATTAAAATATAATTAAATATTAAGTATTTTTTCTTATTTAATGATGCTTTTCTAAAATATTATTAATTTAATTTAATTTAACTTTTTATACTTTTAGTGAACCAATTTATGAATTATTATAAAAAGACAATAAATTTAATATTTTATTAAAATTGCATGGATTAAATATGATTATTTAACGTAAATCACCATCAACTTAATGTTTGTTAAGTTAAATGATGTAAAGACCATATTTGATATGACAAGACGTGCAACCTAACAATATCGAAATTTGTCAGTTGAGCCCGTGATTAAGGATATTGTTGATATGTATATTAATAGAACAATATATGATATAATAGTTTAAAAAACAATTTTGTAATTTATATTCTTGCGTCGCACGGATTACACACTAGTATCGACATAAAAGCCAATTTAGATGACATAAAAAGGTTAAAACCCAGTGTTGTCCCTTGAAAATTACTTCGATCATCCATTTTTATTTTATTTTTGTTTAAATGCATTTTTTATTTATTTATTGTGTTCAAAATAATTTTTTAGTCTCTCATTTTTAAAATTGGTGTTTTGGTCCCTAATAACTAATTCTTAAAAAAAAATTGTCCTCTACATATTTGTGAGTTGGATAAAATATTTTTCATGTCACTATTGTTATTGTTGAGACAAAATCTCTTTCAAATAGTTTTAATGATAACAAAATTATTTAATGATTATGATTGTGTTTAATGACTAATCTATGCTCTTGAGTGTATTCAAATTAAGAAACAGGTTACACATCATCTCAATAAAAAGAAGAAGAATTTGATATAATCCAACATGTTTTCTGAACAAGAGGATGAACTGGAGGACAGACATGCAAGAGGGTGAATCATCAATGATGACGAACCTTGTTAGAAGAAAATATATGGTATCTCAGAATCAATGGATCCAAGTCAAAGTAATAAGAACATAATATTGAGGACAAACAGTTATGAGAGAAACAATTCAAGAAAAGGAGGATACAAGACTAAGGTTAATGATAAGAGGATGATGAGCAGATCAATATTCATCCTCTTACCTTGGGAACAGTAAAAATGAGAAAGTTGATACCTATCTTGAAAAGACTGCACCTAGACAGCGTTGGAAAAGCAAAATGGATAAAGTAATCTCAAGTCCGCATCTCAAGGGAGGTTAGAACTTCAGTATGAGGTTGATCCTCAAACTCATCCTCCTGAGCTCATATTGTCAAGGACAGCTGAATGGCATTATTGTAAATCAGACCAAGAACCTTGGACATTTGCTCAAGTCTCCAACAGTCATCAAAATCCTTTTGCTCATGGATAGAGGTTCATAAACTCTATAAATGGAAGTGATCTCTTCAGTTCAATATAGACCATCATTGCATAAAAAGAGCAAGTTTCTTAAAGCTATCAAGAGCAACTTCCATCCTCTCTTTATACTTTCTACAATCATACACTAGATCTTTGAAATATCTTTTTAGAAAGTGTTTAAGTAAAGAGAAAGAAATCATACTCATATCACTCAGTAATTTTCAAGTAAGTTGTACTTGAAAATATTTGAAACTTGATTGTAAGCTTGGTGAAGCTTGAGAATACACAAAGTGTAATCATCCTCGGTGAGAGGTTGATCTAATTGATCTTTAGTGAAATCTCACAAGAGTGTGAGGACTGGACGTAGCCATCTTTGGGTGAATCAGTATAAAAGTTGTGTGTCTATCTCTTTATACTCTCCTTGCATTTATTCTGTTCTTGATTAAAAGTTTGAATTTCCATCCTCTAGTTCGCATCCTCTCAGAGAGGACAGAAATTCAAAAACTCGTTAAAATATTTTTAAACGCCAAAATCCCTATTCAACCCCCATTCTAATGATTTTTAGTTTCATCAGTTATAATTAATATTATTCATAAATTAGTATGTTAAAAATAAATTTATTTTATTTTATTTATATATTAAAATATTTAATATTTAAAATTTATTTATCTTTTTTTAATAATTTAAAATTTTATCTATTTTATTTTTAATATTTTAATTTGTTAAAATTTTAATATTATTTAATATTTATTTTACTTATATATTAAAATATTAAAAATAAACAATAAAATTAATATATAAACAAAATAAATAATAAAATTAATATATAAATAATAAAACTAATGTATAAATTAAAATATATAGTTACACACAAATTTAAAATATTTATTATGTTATGTTATTTTTAATATTTTAATATATAAATAAAATAAATAATAAAATTAAGGTAAAATATATCATGTAGTCCTTTAAGTTATACAAAATTAACATATTAGTCTTTTATCTTTTTTTTAGTGTCAAATTTATCTTTTATGTTTGTAAATATTTACACAATG